>VXAU01006054.1:1688192-1705780 GCA_013399695.1 Formicarius rufipectus
ATTTAGATCCCTATTCCCACACTCTAATAAGCTGTATAATTTTTGTTTAGAATTTTTCTGCAAACATACTACAATAAGCTTCTTTTATTTGGAGACAAAATACAGTGGCACTACTGGAAGGAATTTCACAACATTACATTTTTCTTAAAGGACAAGCAAACTTTCAGGGTTGATAATGGGCAAGCATGAGTGAGATCTGTTACGTTCTGGTAGCTCAGAGTTTATGGACCTTTCTGAAAAGGCTAACATGAAGCTTTTGGAATAAACATGTGTTTTAGATTAAAAAGCTATTAAAATTCTGCTTTATGTATTTTTTTCCATGATTAATTAATACAAACCTTCTGTTGCTGAAGTTTGCATTTAATTGAAAATACTGACAAACTCTTCTGGTTCTATCACTGTAAGAAAACCAATCCATCTACTATTTCAATTCACGGATGTGAACAGCAATCCAGCAGAGCTTATGATTATTTAGTACAGCCAGCAAACGTACAGAGAGGGGCTCAAATCTGTACCAAACACCTCTCAGACTGTTAGAGGGAATACTTCTTATGATCCGGAAATAAGCTGATAGCACATAAATAAAATATTGATTTTTTTTTTTTCCCAACAAAAAGTGTAGCTTATCCTCAAATTGTTTACTTGTCCTTTACATTTTTTTTTTCAGGCAAACAAAACTGCCCCTTCAATGCACTTGATCTTGAAAGCATGTCATTCTCCTTAGAGAAAAATCTGTTCAGAATTTCACTGTATCTACCACAATTTTGTATTGAAAAACTTCCTCTTCCACTTAGAAAATGACTTCACCACTGATTTATTTGCTGCTCTGGTATTAAAACATTGACACCCCAAGAACCTAAAAAAAAAGTTAGAAATGGTGTCAATTTGTAGTCTACTACACATTCAAGGAAAAAAAAAAAACAAAAACAAAAAACCACAAAGAAATTAGTATATATTTTAAGATTAAGACACTTCAAGATATGTTAAGGCATTATAAGTTTATTTTTCTTCCAAACCAGATTTACCACACTTTTGATTTAGGTAATAATATGAAAAGGGGCTCCTTATTCATTAGAAGCATTTTTATCACACTTGAAATTCATTAAATCCAATAGGAATATGACAAAGTCTGTGTTTTAATTATTTTAGGTAATAATTGCAGAGGAATTTTTAGTTAGTTGTCTAACTCAGACTTCTTTGACAACGGTATTCTATTGGCCTTAACCTGAAATCAAGTGTGTGACAAACCCCTCCATACACCAGCTGCTGCTGAATCTGCGGCCACAGAAACCACAGGTCATCTCACAGCAGCCAACAGGACACAAACTGAACATTCCCTAGGAAATATATCCACTCTGTCAGGAAGACAGTGGGGAAAAAAAACAAAACAAAACAAAACAAACAAAAAAAAAACCAAACCAAAACAAAACAAAAAAAAAAAAAAAAAAAAAAAAACCAAACAAAACCCAGAAAAAAAACAAAANAACAATCATCAGGTAAAAAATCAAACAACTGTCCTTTGGGAGACTGTGTGACTAAATAAAGATGAAGCTTTCCTGAAATGAAGAATCAGTTTCCACTTCCCACGTGAGAAAAAGTAGGCATTACCACTGATATGCCAGAAAACCCCAGGAGATCTGGATTTTGTGACTGTCCTAGCTTTTACAGGACTTTGTAAAATCAGAAAGAGCCACTAGAGACTTAATTTTCCTGAACCTTAACACTGCTGCTCAAATTTATCTGTTTACAAACCAATTTTTACTGTTTTTTCAATTAAATTCCCTTTGGATGCATCACACAACGTGGCCCACAGACAGCACTGCCTCCGGTGCCGGCAACAAGCAGGCACAGCAACAAATGAGAAGATGGGCTAAGCTGTCCATCAGGTACCACGTGCACT
The DNA here is from genome assembly GCA_013399695.1 of Formicarius rufipectus. Classification (NCBI taxonomy): domain Eukaryota; kingdom Metazoa; phylum Chordata; class Aves; order Passeriformes; family Formicariidae; genus Formicarius; species Formicarius rufipectus. The sequence goes on from VXAU01006054.1 coordinate 1,690,093, forward strand.
CGGAAACAGCTTTATTACAGCTCAGTCCAGTAAAAACAAGTGCAGCAACTCCAAGGATAGCGGGCCTCTGAGATAAGCTATAAGAATAAAGCAAATTAACTTCATTCTGAGAAGGTTTAATTTTTTTGCATTTCCCGAAATCGGCTTTTTTGGCGTCAGACACGAGAGGCGCGGGCGTTGCGCTGCCCTCTGCTGCCCCCGCGCGGCCGCGCTCGGGAAATGCAGCCGCGGGACGGGAACGCAAAGATACCAATGGGTTCAGAAATCACCCATATGCACCTGCCGGAGGCCAAATTCTCTGCACTGCCGGCCTCAAAAATGACTGATCAACCTAAGTTTAAAAAAAAAAAAAAAAAAAAACCAAAAAAAAAAAAAAAAAAAAAACAAAAAAAAANACCACAAAAAAAAAAAAAAAACACACAACACCAAAAAAACCCCAAACAAACACTGAGAGGGGGAGGGGAAAAACTATTTTAGAACAGAAAGTCAGAGAACAGGTGAGATACTTTCTTGGTGTTACTTGAGGAACAGAACACACGACAGCCAGACACATAACCTAACTGATTCATTGTTACTGAAGCAAAGGCCTACTGGTACAAAATATATGGATTTGCAATTAAAACAGTATTTAGGACTTCTTTCTCCCATAAACAGGAACAGGTTCACGCTGCAACAGTACTGTAAAAAAAAATACATAACCGTCTTCCAAATTCCACCAAGCTGTCCAAGATTCCCAGGAAGCCTTGATGTACTGTCCTCTGCTGGCTTGCTGCAGCTTGTTATTTCCAGTGTAATTTTGTACCAGCTACACAAGGTCAAAAATGGCTGCATACATTACAAGTGGTTCAAGACAGAAGGAATCCCTCATGCAGATTTTTAAAAGAGAATAGAGACTGCAGATTTATGAAGTCGGATAAAAGGGCAACTGCAAGCAGAAACTACAGACTTCGGATGTTTTGGACCTAAAACTTTATATGGAAAGAAAAAATACCTCTAATCTCTATAAACAGGAATCTGTATTATCTCCATTTTCTCCATTATCTTACTTATGCACAAAAGTAAATCTGCCTATTAAAAAAACTGAAAAAACAAAACTTAAAAAAAAACCAAAACCAATAAAAAACCCCACAAAACTCAAACCATCCAACTGGTACTGACAACAGTCACTGAACTAAGCTTAGCACAACAGGAAACTTGCCTTTAATATTGTGTGTGCACACATTTTTATTTTTATGTTTTTAATGTTCTTTGCTACCTCTCTGTGAGGGTCTTTTCCACACCAGATATGTTTTCTCCTCAGACTCAAAGGCCTTTAATTTTTACATAGCTATATATAAATATTAAGAACAAAAATCCTACAAACTTGCCAAGACCACTGACTACCTTAGAATTTATGAAGCTGAATTAACAACATAAAATATTGCTCTGACTGAACCAGTCTGTCAAAATAAGCTAATGAAGATAACCTGAAGATTGAATTCTTTCCATTTAAATCTGAAGAAAGAGTATGGTAACTTTGAGACTGAGTTTACATTACTTTCCCTTATGTAAGTTAACCTACCGATTCATCCATGATTGAAGCGGGGTCAAAGAAATCTGGTTTTAGTTCCGTTCTTTCTCTCCTGTTCTTTGATGGTGGCTTTAGAAAGTAAACAAACAAACAGGTTAACTGCAATTTCACAAGAAAACTACACGTTTTACACTGTAGTAAGTGAAGGTGAACTCTCAAGAGTAAGAATTCACAATGGGAAAATGTTATTATAATATTACTACACATTATTATCAGAGGAAGTGTTCTAGCTTTTCGTATGGCACTTTGAGCAGATGGCACTTCTATTGTGAGAGCAGCACAGCCCTTTAACCAGGTAGAAAGCAACAAGAATGATTTTTCTGTTTCCCTAGAAGGAAAATCTGATTCAAACATCTTACTTTAAAAACAGAATTACAAATCCAAAGTTCACTAAAAATGCAAGCGAATTTCTTACTAGGTCTATGTCCATGGTGTCAAAATCCATGCCTTCATTAAGATCTTCAATCCGCCCTTCTGATGACATCATCACATCTTCAACAATTGGCTCTTCATCATCTTCCATTAGACTTGTGCCACGTCGACTGAAATGAAGAGAAAAAGCATACTGTGTAGCACTGAATCAAGTTAAGTTTTATCTATTTCAAAAGCCAGTGTTCAGTAAGGACCTGACAACAAATGACACTTGCATCAGACAAAACACAAATTGGGTGATTAACGAAACACACAACTACTACTAAAGAAAGCTGGTATTTAACCAGCTAGAAGTTACTAATGAGAGTGTGAGAGAACGGCTAACCAAGACCGACATGGATAACTGTGGTACACTGCCAAATGGGGATTCTGAGAGGACTGATATTGTGAGAACTGATAAGCAGATCTAAAACATACCTAATTTTGCACTTACTGCTCAAGTGAGAAAGAACCTAAGTTTTGCCACCTAGAGCAAAACTTTTTCTGCCTTATGATAAGGCAAGGAAAAATATCTTTGTGATAAAGTAGACGTGTAACATTATCACACAGTCCTTCCTCTTCCCTCACAACTTCTATATGCAACACCTTATGAGAAAAGTAAGGAGTCATTCTGATTATACTAACTGGTGTCACTGTATTAAAAGAAGTCACCAGTGAAACTATGTTACATGAAGTACTGCTAATAAAAACTAAGTGGGGAAAGACATAAAGCTCCTCAACACATGTGTCCATGGTTTATGTTTATACCTTGTACTTTTTTTCTGTAGATCCACTTGGGATCCACTTTCTGTAGATATGCTTAGGAAAGCAGAGAACTTCTAGTCTTCCCTTCCTCAGCTAAACTAACTCTGGAACATATTTTTATTAACATGCTTGCCAAAATTCACACACTATGACTCACAATGAAATGACACTCCAGTAAGAATGTATGACCTCTGAAGGACAAAATTTGTTACAAAAAAAAAAGTCTTCATGCACAATATGGAGGACTTTGGAAGTGCTTTCTGTGTTTGGGTTGAGAAGTTCTACAAAAACTGATACTATAGGTCTCCTCAACTTTTCTGTCAGTTTAAGTCAAACAAAGTCTGTACCAATCTCAGAAATGTTGAAGACAGCAACTTCTTTTAATTGAGTACTTTTACGTAAAAAAGCATCAGAAATAGTAGATTTAAGCTGAGCAGAAACTTTCTGCTCCACACACTGACGACCTATTTAAAAATGCCTTTGTACTGTTACATTTCTAAATATGATTCTGGATTTAGGAAAACAAAGATGATGTTTCAGATGCATTGACTGCCTCTATCTGCTACAATACTGTTCAACAACCAGTCTCATTTATTACAAAGCTCACTACCATTCAATTTTTTGGAATCAAAAAGTTCAAAAATAAGCAGGAAATGCCACATTCATTTACCACCGCTTTTCTACGGCAACTTAAAACTTCAGGGCACAGAAAAAAATTGAGGCAAGAACTAGAATATGTAGCCCTCTTATAAGATACAGGTGTAACACTGCATTAAGTAAACCTCCCCTCTCCAAACCACTGAAGGACACTGACTCTCACTCACATGGCGTGTTGCAAGTTGCTTCTCAGCTTGACGTAGTTCATCGCTGCCCTCTCCTGTTGCTGTCGCGCGGCTTCTTCCTGTTGCCTTTGAGCCAACATCCACGTTACTTGCGTGCTTAAAAAGACCATTATTCTATTTTAAACATGTACTGGGTTTGTGTATGAACACTAACACAAAGCAGACCTACTCAGCTACGTACTTGTAATCGAGGGGAGCTTGGTGGTGCTCAGGCTGCATAGGATAGACACCCATGTAGTTCTCGTCAGGTCGCAATCTCTTGGGCTCCCTCATTATCGTGGAAGTAAGCTGAGGGGTCTGCATCATGACTGGTGTGTGCATCGACTGCTCCCTGTTCAGCCACATACTGTCACTACTGCTGCTTTCTTCAGCTGGAAGGAAACACGGCAAGAACATCAGTAAACTATTTTTCAAACTAGTCTAAAACTGAACGTTTAAGCATAAGTTAAAGGCACGCAATTTCTATTTACTTTTTACCACAAAGTCTTCCATTTGCCTCAAAAGGCCTGGATTTATAATCACTAGCTAGAGTATTTAATACACTTTCCTATTCTGTGACTCAACACAGTGTAGTGTCCTTATTTCCTTTTGTGAATCAAGTGCTATGTTATTCAGACACTCCACATAAACAGCTTTCCTACTAAGATACAGACATGCATAGAAGTTATCCTGTTTGAAAAGAATACATTAGAGCATACCAATACACTCACTCTGATAAACAGGGAACAACATGTGTAGTTTATATCTACTCTAGTAAATTTTAAGAAAAGTTCTACCTTCAGGCACTTTCCGCTTGCCTGTTGCTGGTTTTGTCTTCTTATTTCTTACTGTGGATCCTCGACTACTAATACCACTGATCACTGACATAGTATCATCATCTCCACCAGCTAATAAAGAGTTTCTGTAGGACATGAGAGGAAGCCACACATCTTCTCTTCGTAGAGACATCTGAAAGGTCATAAACTTCTCCAAGTAAACATATCTATAAAAGAAAAAAAATAATTACAAATATGCAAAATGTCTGTAACAAGATGTTAACATGTCAAGATAAGCAACTACTAAAATTAACACCTGATGCCACTCATCCAGTTAACAAAAAGGCCTGACAACAGCAAATCCACAATACGATTTCTGTTCATCCACCATAAAATGAAAATAACAGGGATAAAAATACAATTTACTCTCTGTGATTATACTTGACTGCATTGGTGCCAACTTACCTTAATGTGCCAAAGACTCCATTTCAGGTGAATACAATACACATAGATATTTTTTCTGATGCATGTCATTTGTGCTTATCACTATAAATATTAAGAATATTTTTAAAATACTTACACTGTTCTTTTGTCTTGTCTGAGAAGTTTGGAGGAGAACTCACTCAGAATGTCAAGAAATGCCAAATTTAATGGTGGGTGGCTCTCACCTTGTGGATTAGGCTCCTTAAAGGCAAATTCTATGCCATCCCTACAAAAAAGTTAAGAATTAAGTCAAAAAAAGAACAAACAAAATAAAAAACTCTAAGCACTGAGCTATCAAAACTGAGCAGTAACTTTTGCTTCCATATTCTGGCAAAAAAGTGAACAGTATTCACTATTTGAATCTGGACACACTCTTTCTGTCATGCCATTTCTACTTCGCATTGCAAATTTTCTGCATGGGGCCAACATACCCACCACTGGCAAAGAAGTGGATCGGTTCTTACTGTCACAGAGAAGACATCAAAAATACTTTTTCTTTATAGCATCAACCCTGCTATCATTTACAGGCTTATACAGTGATGCTGGAGAACACCAGCAACATTTAACATTTGAGTTTTACTCGGACAAAACTACAGTCATCTCTTAATGAATAGGCTGTATCATCTCCAGGGTTGATGCATTTTCTGTTAACAAACCCATTTTGAAAGACTGAAAAGCTAATTTTTTATTAGTCAAGAAGTGTTTACAAAAATGGAAGCAATACAAAGGCACACAATTACTTGTGTAACATAGCAATAGCTTCTCTGGTTTTCAACTGATCCAATCCAAACGTTAAAGCAAAACGTCGAGCAAGTTCCTTGATGCCACTGAATGTTGGTGATGATCTGTCAAAATTATAACCATTTTCTTGAATCATTTCATTGAAAAGCTGTATGAAATGAGAAGAGAAATTTTCATGTATTAGAAGATGATGCCAAATTTCAGACCAATACACATAGTTAAGCTGCAGTTAAAAACAAAAGGTGTGTTTTATACTCTCTCCCCCCTTAATTTGACAACACCAAGAGACAAACACAGAGGTTCAGGACATCTAAGACAAGGCTGCTCTTGAATGAAGAGTCTGCACTTCAGAGTTAAACCTTGAAATGCATGTTGTCCAAGCACACATCAAAGTGTAAATACACTGGATGACAGATTTCAGTGCTTTACTAAATGAGGTGTTCTAGAATTAAGAACACTAAAAGTTAGTAGAATTTCCTGATTACATACACTAACAGAGAAGAAATAAATGGGTAAATTATCACCTGATCTTTACTATTACAGTTTGTCAGACAACTAATTCCCAAATTTTTTTTCCATTTAATCTTTTCAAAATATAAGCATAAAGAAGAAATTCTAAAATAGAAACATGTCTCTGTCACTGACAATCAGACTTTTAACTATTCATCAATAGCTGGCAAAGCTGAATACTCTGAACTTTATAATCCTTTCTTTTCTTTGATCAATCATGCTACTAAATCAATTCTCATGCTACTAAATTTGACTGTAATTCTCTCCAACAATCTATTTTTCTATCCTTTTCTAAGTTTGTCTAACACACTCACCCCTTCACTCTCTCGTATCACACAGAGTAAACCAAAACCAGACATACTAGGGCTATGAGTATTAACTTATTTAGAGGAATGTTTTGGCCCACAGTTGCATACTTCTCTTTTACGTTGGTGCAGCTCACAAACTTAGTAATTCCCTTTATCCAATACTGCTTCTACTATTTATTTCCCAGTAAATTTCTTTATCAAGAATTTTTTCTGGGAAAAATGTTAGTTGTATGTTTAGCTTGACACGTGGGGTTTGTTTTATAATACTTGAGTCCCCTCCTGTTCCTGTTCTTACTGCCACTGGAGGACTGCCCAAGTGCCTCCCTGTTATGTGCATAATTGTACTTAGAACATTCACCTTCTCTGTCTGCCCTCTAAAATACAAGGGGATGGTTACTCATGAGACACAATGCCTAGTTAAGGACTGCATTTACCCAATATCACAAAAACTTGTGAAATCTGGCGAAAATCCAGCAAAAACTGTATTTCATTGCACATTCTACCACCTACTTAAGAGTCATGCTGCCATCAAAAGGAAAAGCCTCATCTTTCCTTGTACTGGCAATATCCATACAGATGAATCAGTCCTTACTGTAATAAATAAACACTTTTTCTCTTTGGTCTCAATGAGGATAAATATCTAGATCTATATTCACTACATGGCTTTATGACCTTTAGTCCAAAAAGCAGATGTGGGGGGAGAGAAGACAAATTTGGGCAGATTTTTCCTTTTCACCAACAGCAGAGATCTCTGCTGGATTAATTTGCAGAGAATCTACTGTTCTGTTGTCTGATCTGTGGGTAAAATTCTCACAGACAGTTCACGTGAGTGGATTAATCCAACTCTGACCTCGACTGAATTCATCAGGTCTCACACAAACAAGCTCATTTAATGAAGAGAGCATTAAATTATGTTTTAATATCAAGTATGTATGAAGCCCCTACCAAATATTAAGAAATACTTGATTACTAAAACTTCCCATTAATTCTCAAGTTAAAAAAAAAAAACAANCACAACCAAACAGAAAAATATACCGAAGCAAAGCAAAACCAAACCCCCACCACACAACATGAAATGTTTTCCCTTGGTTATCTGTTAATGAATAAGTAAACTGCTAAACTATTGTTCTAGAGTTATAAACATGTCATGGAGTTACATTAATTTTTTATTTACTGGGCTCTCACATGCACTTTTTATAGCAAAATATCTAATAAGCATATGAAGACTTCGGTAGTCCTTCAAACAGGTGCCGTTTCAGTGCAGACCTACTTATTCCTACCTTTCATATGAATTTTTTCATCAATACCTCACATGAGTTATTAAAGAACAGGAAATGATCTACAATGGGCTGTCATGCACAAAAATACTGTAAATTCTTACCTGCTGCAAACTAAGAATAAGTGTTTTAGCACACTGGATTTTGTCTATCTGTCTTGTTTTGCTCATAGTTTCTTTAATAATATCACCATAATCATTGTAATACTAGGAAAAAGAAAAAAAAAACACCAAAGAAAAGGGTTAACTTTCAATACTAGCTGAAAACACTACAACTATTGAATTCTTCTGAAAATAAAATCTAAGATTTGCTATTAAAATTTAACACTTTCAGAAGGAAAAAATCCAACATGTTCATTACATCAAAATGATATCCTAAACCATCACCAAAATAATAATTAGAAAAACCCAAACCAATGCCAGAGAGAGTAAATCCACTTCTTTTCATTCCTGTTGTTCATATTACTTTAGAGGCAGAATGACCTATATATCTTCAAGGCCATGACACATTTGTTAATGGCACGTGTTCACTCCTTCAGGGTACAAGATTAGAATCTAATCTTTTCAGTAACTCCTGAAACTCTGGTGGGGTCTTCTATTTTCTTAGCTGAAAGGAGTCACTTACAGACAACATCTCAGCTGTAAATTTCCCAATTAAGACAGCTGCCTGCTCAGTTCTTTACATATTTCAGGTTTAATAAAGACCCAAACAGTTATTTAGAGATTCAAAATACATGTAGGACAATCAGACAAGAGCAGGCTGCCCAAATTTTAAATTTTTTCAGGTAATCACCAAGGAGCAAAGCTTTCACATGTTCACAGAATGAGAAGCTGTGCACAGTTGTGAATCCCGGGAGCCAAAAGGGGGTTTCATATTTAAATAAGACTGCAACAGATATAAAGCTAACATGGGGAGAGTAGGATTCAAAATTTGTTTCTCTTTTTACAAAGTTTAAACTTAAATTATTTGATGAGACCAGATATCAGAGTTGATCTTTGGGAGATGATTCTCAAAGGCTTGTTAAATTATTAACTGAATTAAAAACATACCATCAATCAGGATAAGAAAATAAATCTATTGAAACAACATAATTAGCAGGTTTCCATCCTCCCTCCTCACCACCTACATGCTAGAACTGTGAAACTCATCTCATTTTTATCCACACAGACAGAAAAAAAACTTTAGAAGACCTACAACTCTAAAGTTTTGAATTGTTCTCATTCTGAATCAGTTACCTTGTATGGTAAAAAATAAGACTCAATTAGAATATCCACAGCTACTGTATGCTAGTAGTCTTAGGAAGGATCACTACTAAGCTTCATATTTACCTTCATATATTGCTTGAAAATGTCTGCAGCCGTATTCATTTCCACCACAGTATATACAATGAGCTTACAGAAAGCTGCAAGTAGATTTCTTCTTTTGTGCAAGGCTTCAATTTTGCTGGCTTCATCATCCTGCTGTCCATCTGAAAGTGTTCAGAACATGAAAACTGTCAGGTTCAAAGACTTCATATTGAAGCATTTTACATATAAAGTGATTTGGGCTAGTGGTCAGGATTCAGAAAATCAGATCTCAAAAAAAGCCAACGAAGCACAACAGTACAACACCCGCTCCCCACACAACCCCCAAAACCCCAGAACTGCACAGGCAAATAGATATATTAATCTGAAAGGAAATAACATAAAGGAAACATAAGTTTTGTACAAACCTGCACTATTATTGTCATCGTCCTGATCAATGAAGACATGATCTAAAATAAAACTGAGTAGTTCAGATTGCAGTGAAGAATCAGGAGTGTAAACAAGTGGCTCCAACATGTCACGTCCTCCTGTCATAATTTGATGACTGAAGATCATCAACACATCACACAAAATTGTGAAAGCCTGTTAAAAAGAAACCTTAGTAAATACTTGTTTGGAAAGTGGATTTTAGTTAGAATAATGTATTTGCACTTGCGAAAATACTTAGAGCCCAGCAGTGTACACAGGCCACTGAAGTTCTGAGCAATTACACAGGCCAACTGGAAGTCAAAATGTGCACAGTTTCTCACAGCAGGTTCTTGTATCATGACTGGGTCTCCAAATAAAAATACTGCACGGATAAAGCCAACCAAGTTTGAAAACATTGCAAGATTGAAACAAGAGCCTCAAACTTCCCAACTGTACCTGATGGATACTACATTAGGTCACTAGGGAGCTTTGTGGACAGTCTCCTTTTTGCTTTCTTTTTTTAAAATTGTATTAATCACATTTGTAGAACACCTAACAGCTGAGGTAATTCAAGCTCCTTATGTGAGAATGTCTTACTTCCAAAACCACCTCTTTGCTTTGCTGGTTACCTGTTACATCTGACATCAGATTTAAATGTCGGTACTTTACCTTCCCAGAACGTTCAAGTGTCTCAATGCCTGACACAGACTGACATCTTCAAACTAACAGACCAAGGGAACTCTAATCTCTCAAGTACTTCCAGGAACAGATCTGTCCTCTAACTCCTCAAAGCGAATATTACAAATTTCCTGGTCACAAAAACACACATGCTCCTCTGAAGAAGTTCCTTGTGCCCTTCCATGAGATTAGAGAAGAAAAGTGGAACCAAGGATATTGTACCCCATGTGACAGGTACCCTGTATAACTCCGCAGTTCTAGTTTCTAGAGCATTCACCAGGCTCAGAGTTATACAGCCTTTTAAAGAGACCTACTCAGCTTCAGTAGTTTTTGTTACTTGTACTTTCAGATCCTACACCTTGTGACTATTACACTGGATAGCTCTTCGACACAGAACATGCCTATTAAGATCCAGGGATATTCTTGTTCTAGCAAGAGCTTCAAAAGCTGCAAATGTGCAACCTAGTGGACCAGATTTTCAACTTCAACGAGGTTATTATCTTTAGAAGCAAAAAGACTCCTGGCTTTCTATTTAATTAAACTGTCTACCCAGAAGATAACCTGGCCCTTCCCCTAAAGAGAGACACCTCCCCCCCATTTTAGCATTCTAAAGATTGTTAAAGGCATTTGCTTAGAATTAAGCCTGCTATCAGTAACCTGTTCTCTTCACTGGAACCTCAAACTCCTGTGAGTGAAGTCACCAAAGAACTATTTGACCACAGACTGGAACAGACTCAGCCCCTTCAAGTATTTAGCCTCTTCCTTTGACCCTGTTATCCTCAGAATTCAGGACAAATTCTTGCCAATATGTCATCTCAATTCTTTTCAGAACAGAAGAAACAAAATACAGAACAACCCCTAAAACCTCCATACCAGCCTTTCTCTTCAAAAAAGCCAGGACTTCTGTCTCCTGAACTGCCACTCATTACCCATGTGGCTAAATATTTACGTATTTTATGTCTGAAATATTTAAGAACTTAGTTCCAGCTGAAACTCTCCCCCTAAAGGAAAACCATAAGAGGGACTGATTCTAAAACTGGCAAAATGAAAACAGCTCACATCTTTTCTGAGCACAACATTGTTGAGGCTTCCAAGCATTTGCTACAGTATCTCTAAACAATACTATTACCAATAGATCAGTGAGAGTGTTCCTAAGGGTGACCACAAAACAAAAAATTACGTTTTCCCAACAGTAAACTCTCCTAGGTTACAGTGCATACTTCTGCATGTATAAACCTATCCACATGTGAAGTATTCTTTTTTTTTTCCTCCTGAGTCTGAGATTCCCAAATCCTTGGGACTCTGAAAATCTGAGGAATACATTCTGTTATGTAGTATATAGTGAACATGAGAGAGAGAGTTGCCCCTGTACGTCCTCACAGGTTTACAGTAAGAGAAAGAAAGTTCTTTTCATGGTTCTTGAGTGGATAAGCACATAAATATAACTGTAAAAATGTGGGAATGTAAAAGCATTCAAAGTCAGAATTAAAAAAAATAACTCTCAAACTGCTGTCCTTAAGTCTTCCAGTTTTGAGCACATGGTAAGCAAGAGGTTTGAAATGGAACACTCCTCCCACTTAACTTAGAAACCAGAAGGTTCCTACAGTGCACCTGCACAGTCATGACTTAAAGATCAACAAAAAATCCCTTGGAATAGAACTTCATGCTGCCTAAAGTTACTAGAAAGAATCAACTTTAAATTGATTCTCAAATCCTACCTCCATTACTTAAGGAGGGCAAGCATACAAGTACAGTGTGTATTCACACTCCAATAGTGTTCAGCCTGAACATGCAAGAGACATCACATTCCCACATTAGCACCAAAAATATCAGTAAGAGGAACTTTCCAACTGCTTTAGAAGTACAATATTAGAAGACTGCAAGTATAAACAACAGCCACTAACCTGTTCCTTAACAGCAGTGTTTACATTGGTCAGGTAGTGTTGACAGATTTGACAGAATACTCTCATCTGCTTCTTCAGACGCAGAAGATCCTCCTTCAAAGAGAATGATTTCATATGAAACAGTTCTGGTTTTTCCATTTTATAATCACAGTCAGTGCATGAATTTTCATGGAGTATTCCAACACAGACCTCCTATGTAGTGGTAACATTCAACTGCATTATTTTAAAATCACTATTACAAATAAAAATAGCAAGTAGCAATTTCCTCACTTTGGTCATCATGTATAGTGTAAAAAGAAATGGCAGTTGGGATGAAAATCATGAAGTGATTTATTAAAAAGAAGTAGGATCAAGAATCCCCTCAAAAACAAACCTAAAATAAACACAACTCCTCTCTCCACACCAAAACATAAAGTATTTTTTCTTTAAAATATCTGTATTTTCAACTTAGAGGACAGATTTTAGACAGCTAATAAAAGACAAGGCTACATGGTATTATATTATTTTTTTAACTCCTTGCTTGGGGATAAAGTAGATTATCAGATGAGAGTTGGTGGTTTCTCTCCTTTCACTGGGAATCAAAAAAAAAAAAAAAGCTAGCTTTATGTGTTGGAATAACTTCCCAAAAGGTACATTACTGAGCACCTAAAGTAAGTAAAGTAAGTTGGTGTAAGTACCACCCACACGTGTGACACAGTTGGGTGTTCCTCTATCAGGTGAGCATTCCAGGCCTGTAGAACTGGGGAAGTCCTAATACAAAACACCAACTGTGTAAACCAGCATCAGCCCAGCCAATGAAATACCCCTGAAAAAAGTTTAAAAACTATCTCAGGAATTGCAACTGAAACAAGCCTCTCCCTTGAAGAAAGCAGGTTAACAGCTAGTACAACACATCATTTAATCTCAACAGGAATCACAAAAGCAACAGCTGCTCCTTAAAACACCTTTACTACACAAAAACTTTTCTCCCAATATTTACCACTCAGATTACTACACTATTAAAGAACTACATATGGGAATATTTGCCTTTTTTCATACTGAATTCTTTACACTTTTATTAAAATTTAACAATTTATATAGTCTTTAATTTAGCAGCCTGTATCATGAACCTAATTCTCATGAGTAGTCAACCTGTCCACAACAGCACAGTTAGCAGTTAATATTGTCAAAAAACAAAAAATCCCAAACCAGCCAACCAACAAAACTGAATAAACTGATCAACCAAGCAAATCTTTAGACAATGTATTTCTGTCACTTCTGGTTCTGTGCTTATTTTTTTCTGTTATACTCAACTGTCACTGAACAGAAGTCAATGGAACTTCTGTAGATACCTGATATATTTGGCAGCGGTCAAGTAGTTAAATAAAACAAAATAATTGTACTTCAGAAGTCAAACCTATAAAAGCCTTATTTTACAAAAATTTTATTATGCAGGAGCAGAAAATAGTCTTAATGAAGGATCAGTTTTCAAATAAGTTCTTTTCATTCCTGCTGAAAGTATTCTAAATTACATTTTACTGTGAAAGAGTTAAGTTAATCTCTAATTTCTAAAGTATATTGTCACTACTTAGCTAATCTTCTGCCATCAGGGTTGTGATAAAGCTTTAATCACTTACAAAAACCTCAAGACTGTTGTTTACCCTGCGTCAAATATGCAAAGAGAGCTTCCAAATCTTTGACACATCTAAGTGCCTCTCCACAATCCATGTATCCATCAGTATCTGCCATTGGGGGCTGCAAATCTTAAAAGCCATTACAACACACGTAGGTAAACCAGGCAGCCAGTGTTCAAGCTCACATTTACTTAACACACCTTCAGACTGTAACTACTTACTGGACTAATGAAGGCTCAACATGATAGGGAAAAACCACCATAAACTGGCACAGGTGTTCTCTGCTATAAAATCATTAGTACAAGTTACATAGCATTATTTTCCACTCCTGTACCTACCAGGAAATCCAACTACCACACTCTAAAATGAAAACAATTTTAAAAGAAAATATGCATAAATCCTCATATTGAGTGCATTGTAATAATGGATTATTAATTAATCATGTATTATTAATCCCATGAGTTTCCTTTGTGTTCTCCATAGTAAATTGTGATGGTCACATACAATTTCTTTTCTTACACTAATTACAAGCATGACAACCAAAGTGTTCAAAAAACCCTGAAGAATCTACTTTTCTCTGACATAAAGAAAGATGGGTGAACAGTAACTCCAATTACGAAGTGCAACTCCAGCATAAACTCCTAGTTAAAGAGCACTCTTCTTACGGGACTGTAGAGGGCTTCCAGAAAAAGCATGTTTCATTATAGCTTGCTTTTTTTTTTTACCCCCCCAAGTTGAAGAAATCATAAAGACGTTTCAGCACTTACAAACTCCATTCTAAACCATCTAGCCTTACAAAACACTTTTTTTTCATTAAGCAGTTCACACAGCTAACTCCCTAATCACCCTCTTCAAGCAATGCTGCCCAGTGGATACAGGAAACCTTAATCCTTACTCCAAGATTTTTTCAAGAAGTGAAATTAGAAAGATGACATTTGCCGGTGCTTTGCCCTTCAAGATTACTATACATAGAACCAGAACAGGCCTTCTCATCACTTCCTGAGAATCTGAAATTTAACTTCATTTTTTCATGTCTTTATTTAACAACACATTTAAAAGACTGATGAAAAGCAAAGTACAGTTGCAACATACTGAGCAACAGGAATACTATGATAATGTGCAAATTCTTAGATTCTTCACAGATTGTGAACAAATTCAAACCCACTACTTGAAAGTAGTAAAACTGACTACACTATGTTTTGTAATTTGCATTCTACCCCTCCTCAGCACTGGTATTATGCCTGATAGGTATCTCATTTATTTACAATTGCTTTAAAATTCTGTCATATTAAATGTAAAATTGACATTGAAATAATAAAAATGAGGGAAAATACTAGGTTTATAAATCAAGCATTTAACTATTAAAACTATGAACTCTCAAGAACTTATTAGAAAAGCAGAATTAGGTACATATCACTATAAAGAAAATTCTTAGTCTTAAATTAATTCCATCACAGTGCTTACTTGATGACACTGCAGCTATGTACAAATGTTTATTTACTACTACAACTAGAACACCATACCTTTGTGGAACTGCTTTCAGTAACTTTTGCTAGCTGCCAAAGGATTACATAATGAGTACACTGCAGTGCATGAATAACAATCTGAAATCAAAAAGAAAAAATGCATTAGATGACAAAGGCCAATAAAAGACAGTAACAAAAACTATTTCTTATTGTGCCTAAAGAACACATTTTAACTACAGACCTGTTCTGGCATGTCTCCATTTTCAATGCCAGTTTTCAATAACTTGTAGTTGCAGCCAAACAAGTCCCATCTTGATAGGTCATGAGCACTGGAAGCATCAGAAATGAAGCAAAAATATAATTTAACTAATATCGTTTCTGCAATTTGAGGTTAACAACTACTGAAAGCTTAACTGGTTTTAAAAAAAATACACAGTGGAAAAAAACACCCCAAACATTACCTCCCTCGCAATCACCACCAAAACACATTAAAAAAGGCAAAGCAGTAATACCCCATAAAATTGCATTGAAAAGAGATATCATGTCAAAAACAAAACCCAAAAAAACCAAAACAAACAAACAAAACAAAAAAAAAAAAAAAAAAAAACAACAAAAAAAAAACAAAAACACCAAACCAAAAACAACAAAAAAAA
>VXAU01006054.1:1717340-1731450 GCA_013399695.1 Formicarius rufipectus
AAAAAGCAAGCAAGGGTAAAAACTTGCATTTTAAGGCCTAAAATTTGTTTTAGTCATATGTTGCAATCAGAAATGATGATACTGCAGATTCTGTATATATTTTTCCTCTCTCTCCATAAGAAATGCCCTGCCTGGTGGGAATCTCACAGCAGCAGCCCCACATGCAGTGTGTTAATGTAAATTCAGGAGAGCTATCAATGATACAGAATTACTGATAGAACAATCAGGACTGGAGCCAGCTGTACATCAGCCAGGGCAAGGGAGGGTAACAAGAATTATTTACAGTGTTGCAAACACTCAGTTTCATGTATGGCCTAAATTCACTTTGTTCCAAACAGAACTGCTACAATAACCTCACAAAAGCTGAAACTCACAATGCCATTCACAACCCTTCTTCAGGCATCACTGCAGGCTTGGGACTTCCTTGTTCAAGAAACTTATCTTTTGTCCATATAAAGACATATTTCTTTCCAACACTACTTAACTCATAAGAGATTTCTTCAAAATTTAACAGATTGCAAAAAAAAAAAAATCATGTGAAGAGGTCAATTACTTAAAGCCACATAGATATTTAGTAACTATTACTGATGAAACATGCTTTCAATTTATTTCTAAGACTGGAAATGCTATTTTACACAGCACCATGGCCTCAATATACAGCACAACTTAAATTTGCCACAAAAATTGCACACAATACAACTACAACTTGTTTGACTTAATGCAGTGTATAAACAGGTCCAACTGCATTTGAGGTTAAAGATCCCTGCACCCTCTTTTATGGCCAAAGACAAACTCGTAGAATCAACTGCAAAGTCTCCTTCTATTTGCCTTTTCTACCAGACTTACAGATAATAAAAATTAAGTACCAGACAGCACCTGAAGCATTAAAATAACGTTGTGTTTTCTGGTAACAAAAAAACCCCAGGAAGGATAAAAAGCTGTCCCAAGACAAGTTGCATTAGATGAAACACAATGAAACTGAGCTGAATGTCAAGTATCAAGACGTTTAACCAGAACAATTCTTTCCTGTGCAACACAAAACATAAAATGTAAGCAATACACAAATAAATCCAATTCACTGACCTGCCAGTGTGCTAGTGTGCCGAAATGCTCTGACTTGTGAGTCTGACAGCCCCGTAAGCAGTGAAATGACAGTATCCATCATATATTCATCATATATGATGCTATATTGACATTGTCGGACGAGCACTCCAATGAACTCACAAAAACTGGATTTGAACTTCTTCCACTGGGGGCCAGCCATAGTTAGCGGATAATCGCCACTATCCTATTAAAACAAAGGCAGAAAAGGAAACACGACACTCTTTCAAATGTCTTAAAATTTATTTCATTAAATAAAGATCAGAAAGAGATGGTGTAGCTTTAAAGCAAAAATCTCCAAGGCACTAAAAATGATACATCAGAAGAATGTGATTCCATAAATATGCATCCACTTTGCAGCTCAGGCTTCTTATAGTGCAGAGAGAACATTCTAACTTCTAATTTCCCTTTTTTGGTTGACTCCCAGAAAAAAAAAAAAATCCATACACCTTAGAAATCTGCTTCACATCACACTACAATCATTACATGAACAGTTAGGTGACTGTCTTAGGAGCAGTCAGTTCATGACCATAATAAAATTAACAGGGACATGTTTAAGATATCAGACTGTACTTCCTGAAGTCATAAAATGACCTACTACAGCACCTCGAATGGAACACCCATGTGTTCCTCTCCTGATTTGGGAGCCTCTACAAATAATGGTAACAGGACGGAGAAAGAAAAAATCATTTTTATCAGTACTTCTGCGAATAGTTTCTTTAAGAGGCTGAAAAATAATACAGGATGAAGAACGAAGAAAGTATCCATGAAAAGGGATTAAAAATCTAAGACTTGTTCATTAGAATTCTGTCACAAGAAAAACTGAACATGACGTGGTGATTAAAAAAAAAAAAAAAGAAAACTGTGGCTTTATAAATTTCATACAATATTGCCTTAAAGTAATCAAATCTATTTATGCATTGAGATATTTCCAAGGAACACTAAAATCCTTTTAAAGAAAAGGGTATTATATTTTCCCCTCAGTTAAAGTTAAGAATTTTTTTAATGTGGTGGAGGTGGGATTATTTCTGTACCAGACAAACTTGAGGAGGAGGTTTTAAAGCTAGCTGTATCTTCTTTGGAACACAGGGAGAAAGGAGTATCACTCAAATCCACCAAGAAAACCCCAAAATCCAAACACCATCAAAAAACCCCAACACATCTCATTTACTCCAATACTCAGTGGAACTGAAAATGACAATTTAAAGGAAAAAAGTGGTAAGCCCCATGAAAGGAAAAGCATCAGTCATCAACTGGAGAACAGTCAAATTCAAAACCCCACAATTTATACATTAATGAGTGCACAGCAATAAATTTAGCAACCATTTTAACAGAGAAAATTTAAGGCCTAATATACAGAGCATGGATGGGGAGACATCCCACACAGACCTACAGTAGTAAAGTTCCCACTATTCAAAAACTATAAGTCAATATTGATTTCTTAAACCATTAATAAAACAAGTTACATACATGAAAAGCTTTACTTCCTAATCTTACAAGTTCAGTGAAATTAGGCAGTTTAATATTTTCATTCATAAAAGTCCTGTCATTTTTGTAGATGAACTTATCCTTGAAACAAACCTCTAAAAACATGATCCAGCAGCAAGATCAGGACAGCTGGAAAACAAAATTAGTATCAATACATAATCAGTACTTCATTAAATTACCTCATCAAATTCTTCAGTCATTTTCCGGATTATCTCAGAATTCTGCATATGTCGGAACATCTCTGCTGTAACAACTCCTGCAATTCAGATATTTGATCATTAGCACTCTTAACAAGAAAGTGGCAGATCACAGATGACATGACTCCTGTTACAATGTAGAAATGATCAATTTGCAGCTAACTTGCAGATTACATATGCATTTTTTAAATCATTTCCACTTTGTTTTTTTCGTTTGGCATTCATATATACAAGTGCTTGGCACCATAAATATATATTTGGGGTTTATTGTTACTCTTTTTAAGGAGCGTGTGTGTGTGTGTGTGCGCGCGCATGTACACACACATCCAGAATTTGCTCATTCACTCATATTCAGAAGTCACAGATACTTGTGCCAGACCTCTTTATCAGTGAGAGATTACACCATCTGAAGTGACCTTTCAGGACTCAAGATTCTAGACGGCGTAAGACAATTCTGAACAGCTGTATTGCTGCTTATTATCTTCTGCACTCTAATAAACAGAGTGATTTCATGCAATTCCTATTCGTCTAGGCCTCAAATTATTAGGGTGTAAACAGTGACATAAAAACCAAATAGATCTCCCAAAGTTTACTGCAAAATTCATGACAAGGATCACCACAGAAAGCATTAGAAGATTCTGCAGCTTTATCTTATAACAATAATCAAAAGGTCACTGCTCCTGAGAGAACGGATAACCTATGTGGAATGCTCTTGGCTTCCCAAAGATTTACGCATGTTAGAAGTTTATCAGGGCAGAGAAACACTTCAGCAGAACAAATTACAGCCAGTCCAACTCTATCAAGCTCAGCGACGCTACAGGGTAAGTTACCTTCTCTTCAAAAACAGGCAAGGGGAAAAAATGGAAATTAGGCAAAAAAAAAAAAAATCAGAAAATTAAGAAGAAAATAAAATACGGAAATATAATCTTACTGTAGACATGTTACCATGAAGTTGACCGTTGTATCTTTTAAATCAAGGATGTCTACAAGGTTGTGAGGCAATCTTAAGACACTCAATGATAAGAACAGAAAAATCCAAACTAGAAATTGGAACAAGCTAAACTATCAGTGTTAAGAGAGATGGTTTTCTGAAATAGTAAAAGGAACAGCGGAAGCTGAAGCAAGTGTTAGGTATCAGTATTGCACTTCATCTGCTGTAAACACAAAAGGCTTAATCTACCTTTTAAACTACAATATAATATTTCTAACTCCCTGCTCACACCTTCAGAAATACTAGCTTAACTCCAAGAATCTGATGAGGGGAACTTGCAGCAGGGATGGAGCAGTCCTATAGCATCTGCAGTATAAAAGCAAAGATGGAGAATTATACTGTAATGTAACTTAAATGGGTGAGTAAACATTTCAGTATCTTACCTTTGCAGCCTGAACACTGAATAAAGAAGTTAATGAGATCAAGAAGTGCTATATCTCTGTCATGTTTGTATGACTCTATCCAGTCATCCACTACAGACTGAAAGGAAACAAATAAAAAGGCACCGTTCAGTTTTCATAAATTGAAGACAGTATGACTTAACTGCTTTTCAGTAAGTGATTCTTCTTCATTTCTTAAATTGAACTCTTTTTTGATTAACTACAGAACTAAATGTTTGGATGATCTTTTACTGCCATAACACCAGTTCTCAAGAAAACAACTCATTTTGTTCTATAAACATACATACAGAAGTACAAAACTGACACCTAAACATAAAGCACAGGAATATCATATCCTCCTACTGTAGCTTTTTTGGGAGGAAGAATGCAAAAATAATTGATATACCTTATTTATTTACAATCATCCCACCCCACTAAGCTAGTGACACTTCTCTAAAGATACTATTTGGGTGTTCATCTACAAGAGCTACAGCTCCCTACATTCATTCAAGAATGTGCTCATTTGAAGAGATGTGCTCCACGCACATCAGCCAAAACAGGATGAAGAGCACTGCCCTACACTGCATGGACATTCATTACTCTGTAGTCACTAAACCAAAGAGGAACAATAGCGTTTTATTAAAAAACCTTAATGTGAAACAAATTAATAGGAAACCTATGATAGTAGTTTTCAGAAAACAGAATGTACACGCAATTATGTTTCAACCATCCATGTATGTAGTATGAACTGTCTATTGCTGAGGTCATAAAAACACAGAATCCCAGTATTTTATTAACACAGGCACAAGAGGCTCACTTTAGTATCAAGTTCTCAGGTTTGACTTTTGCGATCCTTCCCTAAATGATGGAGTAATTCAGAATTCCCAAAAGACAGATGGACTACGCAGCATCTCCAATGCTTCCTGTCTGTATTTGCAGTGCTTACTCTCACAGGCAATATTGCTGTGAGGAGAAATAAAACATACTGCAATGGAGAAAAACTTCTTAACAAAGATAAAGCTAAATCCCTCTTCCCTAAATTTAAGAATTTTTTTATAGTATGATGCACAACTTCTGTCAGCAAGACAAAAAGAATGAAAAACTCCAAGAGAAACTGTCATGATCTTTGCAGCAGAAGCAGAACCTATGAACTAGTGCTGATTGGACTGATCTGTGGAGAGGGGAAATATAAGGAAAAACATCTTAAATTAGGTTTCTAAAGAAGGCCACCATAGAGGAATCGGATAATGACAGGAACGGAGCAAATATTTCAATCAGGTAGCCTTGTTTTCAGGATCTATTTAATTTACAGAACCTCCAGCAAAACAGTAGTTCCTTGAAACACTTTGTCTCAGTGAATGGCCCATCTATTTTTGCCTAGAGAACAGACACCAATTCAGAAAAAGGCATGGAACAGAACAAAGTAAAATTATCAACTTACTATCAATATCTTTCCAAGTAAGCAAATACTGAGGGTCACAGAATGGACAATATTTTAGAAATATTTTGAGACTTTTTTTCTTCTTAATTTAAAAAAGTTATTGACAAAGATTCAGGTATCAATTTCCCCAATTCAACAGAGTAAAGGTTCACTTTGCTCTTGGAAAGCAAAATATTTTGCCTGTGCATCATTTTCAAGTCAGAAAGATACAAGACTGATAACTGGTTGAACATGTAGCACACTGAGCAACAGTTCCACAAGTATTCTTTTTCCACCTGTTTTGAAATACCAAAACAAATGACGGAAGCATCAGAGTTTCTCTGTGCAAATACATTCAAGCAGTTTGTTCTTGTTCCCAGCTCCAATGCAGGAGTCTGCAAACCTCTGGAGGACTGTAGTGACCCAGCTTCCTGTGTGCTGTCACAGAGGCTGTGAACTCTGCATTTACAATCCCAAAGATAGTCTGCCTTCCACACTGCTGGAGTCACATGAGTGAGTCAGCAGGAAGGCTTCATGGCTGACAGGTTTACACTTTAACCCTCTCTCCACTACAACACTCACAGTCAAGTAAATGCTCCAGTGATTTAACTGAACTTTAAAAAAAAAAAAAAAAAAAAAACAAAAACAAAAGAAATGCTGTATTTCTTAGCAGCCTGACTTCAGCCCTGCTAGTAAGTGCAGTGGGGAGAGTGCCTGACAGACAAGTTAAACTTCCCCTAAGTTCACTTGGCTAATGGACATTGCTACACTGGAATTGGCTGGAATTTGGGTCAGGGAATTTTGAAGAGGAGTCTAAGTTGTAGCTAGTGATTTTACTTTGGGTGAAAGAAGAGAAGCAACTATTTATTTTCAGATAATCGAAACTCTGGAAGCATCTACAAACTACAGACTCCTGTAGTTCTAGTTCTATGACAACTATAGCTCTAAACCACATTTATATTTAGTTACAGTCATGCAAAAAGGACTTAAGTCATGCAATCAAAAAGAACCTTTCTTCATTCAGGATACTTTGAGCATTTTCTTTGAATCACAGTATGAATTTTTTCATTATGTATGTGATTATTCATGCCTAACATTTAGAAACGAAAAATCAGTTCATTCAAATTCAAACAACGAATTGAAGAAAAAAATTTACTTTAGGTTTCATTTGATTAAATCACATGTAGAGGAAAGTACAGCTAAACTGTATATAAATCAAAGTTACAGAGATAACCCATATCTTACCTGCATAGCACTCTTGCCCATTTTAACTACCTCAAACAGCATCATGTTTTCCACACCATTCTGTTGGTGATGTCCATTCATCCGATTTGGACCACCAGGTTTCCCTCCTCCGTTTCCACTTTTCCCCTTCTCTGCTGGTCCTTTTTTTCCTTTCTTACAGGTCTGAAGTCACACACATAAATATGAAGTATTAATAAACAAACGATCAAATCACTACCCATACCATGACAAATATAAATAACATCTTTGATTTTCAGCAACCAGATTTTAATTATATATAAATAAAAGTAAAAAATTTGTTTAAATTAAAAGAAATTGAGAACAACAGCAGATCCTGACTGATACAAAGCAATGAGAAATCAACAGGTCCCAACTCCTCCTTCCTTCATTTAAAATCCTCAACTAAAAATGTGATTAGTGACAGTGTATGACAGATTTTTCTCATGTTTAAACTGTAAAACAGATTATGCACATTTTCTTGAAAACAGTGAATGCAATTCCCTTAACACATCACAAAGTCTCCTCTGCAATTCATTAACCTTTTGTTCTTCAGTTTGAACACATGTTGGCAAGTGGGGGTGAGGAAGAGCAGGCTGGTGTCTTTATATTTCATTTCCCTAACCAAGTATGACTTACAGAAAGAAGAAAAAAAGTATTTTAAGGACAAATTAAATGACAGTTGTATAAAACTGCTAAGCACCTCTCAACAGCTGGGCCCTCTACCCTGGTACAGGCCCATGGGATGGCTGGTGAGGAGGTCACAGCCCAGCCCAGCCTCCTCAGGGCAGGAACCACATGTAGTGGGTGCAAAGCCAGAGAGGCAGGTGGGGAGAGAAGGACTGGTAACTGAGTTTAGACCTCCTCACTCCAGCAGTGGAATCTACTGTGACCTATATTTAAAAAAAAACACCTTTAATTGAGTTATTGGCATTTGTTCACTTTTCAAATTAAAAGAGACAGAATTCATGTCACAAACCAAAAGAGACTGTACTACCACTAAATTTAAGATGGAAAACATGCAGAGATTACTCAAATCAAAGCTTAACCTTTTCTCCCCTACCTTCCTTATGCCTTCATTGCACTAAGAAAATATCATGGAAATGGTCAAGATGAAGCACTTCCATGCAAATACAAATATGAACTCTCTTCACAGAACACCTGCATTTTCAGAAAATATTTCTAGCTCATTCAACTTCAAAGCAAAGTGCTAAACTCTTCAGTTCATAACAGTGGAAATTTTTCAGCATCCCTAAAGACTGAACATACTTTGCCTTTGCCTTGTTTTTGATTTTTTCCTTCAATATCCTCAAAGTCTGTATCAGAAGAGAAGTGTGTTTCAGACTCCCTGCAAGGATAAAAAGACAAACCATTTACACATTTCATCAGAAATATACTACTTAAATATACTTAAGTATACTACATATAACCACAGTATGCTCTCAGTTCGCTAAGTCAACACTAACAGGAACTGCCTGTCAAGTCCACTGCTGAGGAACAGAGCATATCCCCACACTCACACCCTATCCTGCCTCCTCCCAACAATGCACCTGTGAAGAAAATGATACAGTTAAGATTAAAAGGTGTGAGGGTGGGTAGAAAAGAGCAACAGAGGTTGAGAACCTTGCTCTTGGCATGGGACAAACATTACAGCATCTCAAAAAGCAAAGAACACTATAAACTGTGTGCCACAAACACAATGAGAAGGGGGAAAAAAAACCCAACAGCAAAAAACACCCCATCACTTTCCCTGACAAAGTGTCTCAGCACACTTCTTCATGCTGTTAAGAAACTTAGGAAATAGAGGTTTGCACTTATATTGAAAGGTACAGAAAGAAGTTTAGGTGAGGTTTCTTCATCAAAAAGATAACCTGTAGTCCTGCTTAGGCTTATAAGGTAAAAACATACTAAATACAGTCATTTGTTCAATTTTCTATACAACAAAACATTCTGCATCAACACACAAATCCTTTACTGCCAACACTGATGAGGGGATGGTGTGTGAAATCAACTGAATAGAGAGTCTTTGGCTTATGTATTCTCTAGTTCTACATTTTGTGCAGAATTTAACTTAAATGATGCTACTAGATCTCATTTTAACACACAGATCACATTTCTGATACACACTTTCAGACTCAATTAACAACACAATCAGAAGATGACCAGGGGGCACAGGAGACTAATTCCTAGGATTTAATTGTAACATTCTAAAACACTTCAGAAACTTGCGGTCTCTCACTATTGCAAGTGTCTGAAAGCAGCTGTCTGCCTTTCAGCATGTATGTTGCTGTTTCTGCCTTCGCTGGTTGTGTATGCTCATAGGGACTGGGAAAGCCTCCAATCAGGGGGTTAAGGGGAAGAACAAAAGGAAGAAAAAGGTGTGTGTGGGGGGGAAATCTCTTCTTCAAAGACTCCTATACGTTCTGATTTTTAAAGAAAGAATACACAATCCAAACTTTTCAGCAAGCAATGAAATCTGCCAACAGAGTACAAATCCATTACAGACAACTGTAAAAACATTTCATATTAAACCATCTTCCAATTTATTTCGAATTTTTATTTCTCATTGACAAGAAAAAACACCCATACAAATAACCTTACTGACACACAACTGCATCTTTGCATCTTTTGAGATTTCATAACCAAGTTAATCCATTTCAACAGTCAAGAGAAATACATGCATGGCAAGTCCTTGACAATAAAAGGGGAGGACTGGATTCTATGGGTCCACTTTAAACATGCTCTGACCAAAAATGTAATCTGTACCTAGTTCTAAATCTTGGAAATTCAAATGTCCATTTCTTAAAAATCACGGGAACACTAAAGAGCTAGTGAAATTATGTCAACAACACCAAAGATGATGCCTGAGGTAAGCTATGACTTTAGCTTTAAAGCATTTGGCATCAGGCATTTCAAATATTGTATGACTCACCCCAGTTATTAAGGGCAAATACTTTTCTACTTGATTTAAAATCAGTTTTTAAAAAATAATTTTAAAATACTTAATTACTGCTGAATTAATACTCACGAAAAATTAAAACAATGCTTTGCTTTACCAACATCTCAATAGACAAAAATCTAGAACCTTATCCCTCATTTTGTTTCTTGGTTTCCTAAAGAATGCAGTCAGTAACACTATGATGGTAAATTTACAAAAGAAACTACAAATTCTTAAAGCACTTACTGAAGGAGAGTAAAATCAGTTGGTATTTCTGGAGCTGCTATCATTTCTTTATCATCTTCTGGAACACCAATGTATTAGAAAGATATTCAAGAAGCGGTCTGAGGTGCAAGCTTACTTTTCTTTCTTCCTTTGTAGTAGACAACTTCTAGAACAAAATTGAAAAAAAAAAAAATTAGTGAAAATTGTTCCAAATATAAAGAGGTTAAAAAGTTGGAAACACAGAAAACATAGATCACACCAACCTCTGCTTCCAACCAAGCTTTTTACCCCGGTTACAGATTTTTTGACCCCTCCCATGATGCTACTACAAAGTAGCACCACGAATGGTAAAAGCATCACAATATAATAAGAATACATAAATATTTGTAAAACCCAACCAACCAAAAATAAAAAAAAAAATAAAAACACCATCACCCAGTGTTTTCTGAATAGGAGGAGCAAATCGGACTGACTTTCATGAACACCTTGCAATTTGTAGCTTCAGTTTCTAAACCTATGCTCAATTTAAGCTTGACCTGTAACACTGTGCACAACAGAGTCCAGACTTCAGAACACCAGGGTATTACTGGCTGACCAAACCAAAACCAGGTATGCTTAATTTAATGCCTGGTACATTTAAGGACATTACATGTATCAACTTTGTATTTCCAATTTGCAAACTTCCATGTCATTTTTCATAAATATAAGCTCTTACAACAGGTTCTTATCACCAGTTGTTTCACAACTCCATGCCTTTCAAAGCTGATAAGCCAGACTTAACAACAGTTTCAACATTTAAAGCACTTGTCAAGACTCTAAGAATATTGAAGAAGATAATACTGTCCACATGGTATAAAGGAAAACATCAGAAACACCATTGTGTTATAACTAAAGATTTTTAAAAACTTGCTTCAAACTTCATTATAATATTGCACTTATTAATAAATTTTGTTATTTCTATTATTTTCCTATTTTTCAGAGCAGGTAAAAACTCCCTGGATACTTCAAATGCAAGATTTAATCATTCATCCTGATATTCTCTATGTCACTTAGCTACCCCAGGCTAACTTTTACACAGTGAAATTAAGAAAGCATGACATTCAGGTATGTTAAAGACTAAATACCAAGGAGGAAAACCTACAGAGTCAGTCTGCTGACTCTACAGCTTGCTGGAGTGATTAGGTATTTGAGGGAAAGATTTAATTTTGGCATGCTAAGCACATGTTGCTCAATGTCTGGTAGCTGTGCTTCAGAGGCTGCATTTCAATCGAGCGTGTACACAGAGGCTGGATGGCTTTTTCCTGCAAGTGCTTCTTCTGAATGCTAGGGGCCACTGCAGCTTCCAGAATTTATAGCTAAGAGAAAACATAAACCCTGAACTTACTAGGTTCTCTTTCTTCACATTCACACAATTACTTAAAAGCAGAGAATCCAAGTGCAAATAAACAGTGGCAGAAAGTGATGAGGTTCAAGACAAGCTGAAGAATCTCAAGGTATCTGCAACTACTACACCATGTTCCATCTAAAATATTACTCCTGCAGAAGGGCAACCTCTGTCACTCCACTGCTTCCTTCCCTAAAACCACACAGGCACATGACCAGTGCACTCCACTTACAGTCTGCAGCAACCCATCTCTCCCAGGCAGGGTCACATCCCTGCCCAGCCATGCACTGCCACTCAGATCAGTTCCCCACTAAAATGGGCAAAATACACCTCAAGTACTTTTCCCTGGATTCTCAAGTTAAACTGGTTCAACAGCAGATATCAAGAGTCAAGGCACAGGAAACACAAGACTGCACAACAGCCACAAGCAAGGGAGGGGAGGGTAAAACTTCCTTCTTTGGTGGCAAGGAGCTATTATACCATCCAGGCTGTCCGCGAAACTATACACTCAGACAGTAAAACAACAAAATGCTCTACACTTTGGAATTTTTGTATATTTTTTGTTAGTATTTACTTTAAATCCAGTTAGCAACTTGAACCTAGGAAAAAAAGGCACATTTTAGTGCCTTGGTCATCAGGCTGGCACCTGCTCAGGTGTACAGGGAGGGGAAAATAGAAACAAGAAAAATGAAAAAGAGGGATACAACCACACAACCACACAAGTGTTTTGAAGCATGTTTGTGATTCAGTCCCAGTGCAAAGCAAGGATGCAAACTTCAAAAACCACAGTGCCCAGTTTCAAGTTCAACCTGTCTATCAACATGTTCGTGTTCGATTTTTTCCTAGTTCACTTTTTTCAATGTTGGGAAGCAACACATGTACTAAAGTGACAATCAGGACAAACTGCCTCCTTTCATGAAAGCCAAACCTACCAAACCGTGCAAAAACCCCACTGAAGTTTCTTACAATCACAGAAATACTTTAAAGAAAAAAAAATGAAACAGAACTAATGCAAAAGAATGGGTACATGATTCAAATACATATTCTCTATGTTGAAAAAGCCAACCAAATCACTTAACAAAACATGCTGGCTGCCATTTACACCAACTTGAATTTCTCGTAAGAACTGTTCATCTTAATACAGACCACAAAACATGAGCAAAAACATGGCAGTTTGGTCAGAATCACTTTATAAAACAGAAAAGAATTATCAAGTTCTTGCTAGATGCTGAAGTGTTAAACTACTGAGATTCACATTTCAAGAACTGTTTCACTTAAAGGAAGAAGAAACTTGGCCCTCGTGAGTGCAACTATATACTGGTGTTTTGGAAAACAGCAGCTCCAGATGAACACCAGGCAAACATGTATGAGCTGAGAGTGAAAGGGATCTCCAGTGTCACGCTCACAGCTCCAGCACTGACAAAAAAAAACACCCTTTCACTTGTCCTACAGAAGGATAATTTTACACAATTTACACACATCCAGAACAAGACACAGGTTTTTGATGCTTATCCAGCAGTGCCCTCTATGGTTGTGGCCAACAGAAGCTGCCCAAGGAAGAACACATTTGCTTGGTTCTTATTAGCAAAGTTCCCCTCAATACTTTCCTGGCACTCAGAAATAACTCAGGGATTTTTTCAGCCACAGTTTGCCCCTATACTTGATAACACCTTATTTTTTTCCATTAGTATTTCCAATTACTTTTTGAACTCAGTATTCAGCAGTGACCATCTTCCACACAAGAAGTCACACAACCAAACTCTGTACTATGAAGAGTCATGTTCTTTGCCCTGAATTTATCACTCTCCAGTTTTATTTCTTGTTTTGGTATGGGAAAAGAGCAACACTGGTCATTCCCTATTATCCCTCATCTCGGTATGATTTCATTCATTCATTCCAGCCTTCTGAAAAGTCAAGATTACTGACAGCCATGTCATCTTCGTACACATACTGGATGACTCATTCAAAGTACCTGGTTCAGGAAGTCAGTAAGAAAGGAAAACAGTCCATGCAAACATCCTATCAGAACTTTTAAAATATATCAAGTTCATCACAGTGAAGTCTGAAAAAAGTAAAATTCTTGCAGACGACATTTCAAACAGTGGAAGTCTAAATTCTCTGTTAAATGTGTTCTAAGAACCAGATTACTTTAAGAAGTAAATCTAAACTGAAGTGCATCATAAAAATGAGCTCTTCAGGTTTTTTTTCTTTTTTGGCATGTTCACAGAATTCCAACTTTAGTTTTCCCAAGCAGATACTCTTAAGCCTGTGAAAACTTTCCGAAGACACTCAACTTTGTGAAATCATAATTAAATTATTAACTATAAAAAGAAAATGTATCCTGCTGAAGGATCACAAGGTGGAGCTCTAGCCTAAAGCTAACTGAAGAAACTCAAAAAGACAGGTCATCCAGAGGTTGACCTAGTTATTTCTCTGCAATAAACTTTGTAACAGATTGCCAAAAGTGCAATAATATTGCAGCACATTTCCTTTAGGTACATATTTAGATTATGTTAAGACACCAGAGGATTCCTGCGTCTTTTCTGAAATAAAGTCATATACATATTTGATTCCAATGACTCTTCCAAAGATGGAAACACATGCAGCTGCTGTAGTATGACTCGTCTCAGTATTTGGCTTTCACAAGCAGGAGAATTTCAAAATACATTATAATAGCAGAAATAAGGTACCTATTCACTATACCTTGCTAATTAAAACTGCTAACAAAACCTTAATGAACAAAA
>VXAU01006054.1:1731510-1753243 GCA_013399695.1 Formicarius rufipectus
AAAAAAAAAATTGGAAAAAACAAGAGTAGTCCAGGAACACTAATCATACATAATGCTTCTAACTGTAAAAGTGGGAGGGGTTTATATTTAAAATAATTTTACTGGTAAAAGAGCTAAGCATCAAACAATATCACGATTCCAAATGCATCTTCATTGAAAAAATATTTACATCTTAAAGGTTATTAACCCCTATTTCATGAATAATTAATGTAGGTATGGTCCTGATTCACTGAAATACATTGGCCAAAAGTTGAGTCTGCCAAAAGCTGACAGAATGCACCAGCACAAGTCACACAATAACACATGCTGTGATCAGCAGTTGCTGAGGGCTACCTGTTCTCTCACAATTCCTATTACATGCACAAACAGGCTACACACACATTAATATAATTCAGTGAGCAGCCTTGTTAAAAGAATATACCTAAATACATTTAAACATGTACATAAATAAACAGAAAATAATACACAGAAAATGCCTGTGTTTTGTGCAAAGGGAATAACTCCAGGGTTATTTAACACACTCACAGAGAGGTTTCATGTAGGTGGGGTTGATTTGGGAACGTTCCCTGCACAGGCACTCTTTTTTGATGCAGTTGCTTGGCATCTATTACCTGGAAGTTTGCTAAGGCAAATCATTAAAGCAGTTACCATCTTTTAGGATACAATGTTAAAAAAAAAAAAAAAATGGTTACATGTCCAGGAAAAAGATTTTGGTAATGCAGGATTGGCTGTTGAGTGATGCATTGATTTTTCCATGTAATTCAATTAATCACCCGTAAAATCAAGGACCTTGCTTCATTCAGAAAATAAGAACTTCTAAAACTATGATGCTGAAGTGGCTAAAGTTCACCTCTGAATTATTTATCTGTCCATGAATGAGACATGCTGATGCTTGAGGACCAATTATGCAGCAGCAACAGTTAAAATGCAAGTCAGATAAAATTTAAGAATCAGAAACATGTCCAATATTCTCCCTTAACTATTTTAGAAAATAAAGGTATATCAGATATATTATGCCCCTCACTCCTTTTCTGAGAGCCTAGAATATTTGTTTGATAAAATAAGGTTTGGTTGCCTGAGAATTTTTCCCCAAAACAAGTCTGCTTCTTCATATTCCTTTTGCATCCATCTTTATAAACGGATTTTTAAGGGAGATTTTGAGCAACTGCACAACATGCAAATTCCCTCCAGGCCTGAAAGAGTGTGTTATTTCTACTAATATTACAAAACCTAGTATTTCAGCTGCTAACAAGCTTTAAAGTAATTCTGCAATTTGAGTAAAATACCAAAAGCATACTTCAAGCAGAATCCTGTACTTTAACATGAGTTTGTTGTAACCATATTAGCAGTTCTGATCACATTAAGATAGCATAGTCAAGACTAAACTCAACAATAGTGCAATTAATACCTTTAGATGTGTGGTTATTTTTGCAATGTCTGCTTATTAAATGAGACTTGTAGATCCCTTACAGACAAACCTGAACTAGACACCATTAATCTACATTCTTCCCTGCCTACCAACACAGACATGGCTGATACACACAATAACAGCCCATGGTGCCAAAGTCACTGAACAGTTTACATGCCAACAAAGAACCTGCATGACCAAATTTATACAGCTCTTAATATTTTCAGTCTCTTTCTTCTTATTTTTTCCCCTTAAACTTCAAGCTCCTACACCCCCCTCCACACCAAATTAGAGCCCTTGCATGGCTTCTGCTAGTATTCCTACCCTTCCCTGAGAGGAGCCACTGCCAAGAGCCTGCTGCTCTGTGGGACTAAGCAGGCACTAAGACCCCAGTCCCCCACCTGAGGAGGCCCTGCAGACAAACACCTTGCCTGGGACCCACAGGGTGCTGGGAGACAGCACATTCTGCCTCAGAAGTCATCAGACACCTGCCCAGTCTTAGCTGTCTCCTCAAAGCACTCTCCATACTCCTTTTCCACATGCATTTCCTACATTTTTACCATACCTACAGAACTGTTCACTTCTCAGCAGCCTTCAGCCTGAAGCCCAGCTGACCGTAGCTGCAGACCAGAACCTGAAACAGCCAAGCACATGGAAACAGGTCCCCAGAGGTAACACACACAACAGTCAACACAAAGTTGAATTTGCTTTCACTGGTTAATGCTGTGAAAGCAAAACCTTCAATAGGCTTTACTGGAGAGGGGGTGGGGATGAAAGGGGGGAAAAAAAATGGCATAAGAAAAGAGTCAGGCTAAAGTGAACATCAAGACTTTACCCCAAGTTTTGAGACTTGGAAAGTGAATAATATACAGGGACATTTGCAGCACCCTAAGAACTCTGTCACCCTCAACCATCAAATAATCCCCTCTCACTAGAAGGTTTTTTTTTTTACTTTTTCTGATTTATTAAATACGTGGAACAACTACTACGGAAGGAAAAGAGATTGCTACAGTGCTTCAGAGTAACAGGATTCCTCATTAAAATACCATTAATAACATCAGTATCTTTAATGGAGTTAGATACTATTTTTGAAATATAACTACACTGCTACTGCATGAGTCCTATGAGATTTTTAGACTCGTATCTAACAACTTATACTGTCCAGTAAAATGTGGGTTTAAAACACTTGATACCAGCATTACAAAATACTGAAAGGTTGTTGAACTGTACAATAAATGCAACTAATTACCCTTACTAAAGGGGAAAATACATCTATTACCTATATTATTACCTTTATTTTATTATTACGTATGTTACTGATAATGATCCTGCCCAACATTATTCCTGAGCTTTGCTGAAATGCACCTGAAATTCCCATCCATCTTTGAAATGGCTTGGTTTTAGATGTCTTAAAAAAATGCAAAGGTAAGATAACAAAAGTAGAAGTTACACCTCATTGTGTCTATCACATCTTTCCATGCCAAAGAAGAGATTGTTTCCAGATGTTGTAGTCTGACTATGTGGAAAATGAGGCTCTCAGGAAGAATAAAAGCCAAGTCAGATGATAACCAAGACTTTAATAAAATAAATAAATGTGGAAAAAAGTGGGGGAAAAAAGCTACAGTCACATATGCATACTCAAGTCTAAAAAGGAATACTACTTCATTTATGATACAAGGCAAGTACACCTTCCAGCTGGCTAAATGCCCTAAATTTCCAAACTACAGAATAGATCAATATGCCCCCTCACATACTGATTTTTCCAAAATGTACTTTGCATATCCCCTCAAAATCTTGGCTCCTGTAAAAGCTAGGCATGAAGACATACACACTGCCCACAGTAAGCAGGTAACCTGCTACACCGTAAATCCTTGAGCAGAATTAGCACTGTTGAAATGTGCAGCCAACAGCAATGAGTTACTTCAGTATACACAGCAGAGGCAGAGTTTTCCAACCAACAAGGCATTCCCCAGCTAGTAAGTCCTATTTTGTGTTCTTCCACAGATCAATGTGAGCCTGCAAGTTGCCTCACAGCTTCCCCTCCTACCACATAGATTTTCAATTTGGGAAAGTCCAGGTCACTAGGGATTTGTGCACAAAAGTTTGGGCATTTTTAACATTGACTACATTTGATTATAAATTCTGGAGGAGAGACTACACAGGACATACTGCAATAGCTTCTAAGACACAGTCAGTATTAGATGCTTGAAATAAGGGAAAACTCCATAAAATAAAACTACTGAAGAGTGAAAAGTAAAATCTCTCAAGCACATCTCCCAATCAGGTTGTAGCAGCCCAGGTCAGAGCACTTTGGATAGTTCTTTGAAGACCCCCTGTACTTCCCTGCACAGTGATCTCAAGTCTGCCAAGATCAGAAGGCAAAAAAGAGATCAGCTCAGTTCTATGTTCTGTCTGCTGAGATTCACAAGTTTATTAGCTTAAGCTCCACACTACATAAAAATGGTTGAACTGATTCCAGACAATAACTAAAGGAGACTAAATCCACCACAGCAACAAACAGAAAAGAATGAAAGTATGAGTAAACTCTGTCAGCCTTCCCAACCTCTAAAATAACTAAAGAGATAGGGGAGGTGGGGAGGGAGGAGACAACGGGTTTGGGGTGTAAGAACGTTTCATTCAATTCCATCCTGCTTTCTCCTGCTGCTCCAGCCCAGTTTTTTTTCTAAGAGGCCTGGACTACAACAAGGGCATGGCTGCCTCGGATTCCCTTGGGCCACCTGCAGGAATGCAGCTGCTCTGCACCCAGTGCAGGGTGCTCTTCTCATTGGCCTTGCACTGACAGCCAAGAGAAGCAGTGTAAGCCCTCCTTTATAGGGAGCTCCAAAGACCATCATGACCCCGGTGTAAACAATTAAGAGCAATCACCCATTCTTCCCCAGTCCAACTGAAATGCCATCAAAATGGAAAGGAGTATTTAAGAAAAAAGGAATAAATATTGTGCCGCATCCAAACCAAGTAGTATGACAGCTAAGACCTAAGCCTTTCCTAAGTGGATTATGGCTCTTTCAACAATCAATCTCCAAATAATCATCCCTGCAAAATAAAATTCAAGCAAACTACTCATGTATGCAAAAGTTGGCTTCACTTCTAAAACAGAAGAAATAAAGATAAAAACCTTGTTATCTTTCATTAAAAAGTTATCTCTGCAATTATGCCATCCTCAGAACATCTGCGCTCCATACATCCTTAGTCATAACTTAAACATTTTTAATGCTCAACATTTTGTTCTTGTTCTCCCTCATAACACTTGGGCTAAAATCCCAATTGGTTTGTTCAGAGATCTGCAGCACTGAATACTAATTTTATATGAAGCAGCAGTTGTGATGTGCATGCCTTTCCCACATGCAATTCAGAGAACTGAATATACCCACAATGAAGAATGCTAATAATCCATTAATGAATTCATTACCAGATGAAAAAAAAAACATATTCTCATCACCAAGCCTAAAAATTACTCTCTCCTTTTTGTTTATTTATCCTAAAACAGCACTCTCTTAAAATAATTTTGTGTGAGAGATGACTGGTCCTGAAGCCTGATGTATAGAAATCTAGATTTAACTACTGACATTCATTAAACATCCACAGGAAAACAGCCTGGCCATTTGCATATGTCCTAAGAACATTGAAAAAATATTGGCATTATTCAAATCAATAAAATTTTTCAACTCTGTAATTGCTTACTTGTGACAGGTAACAAATTATGCCAGCTGGGAGAGCTGTAACAAACCAGCCTTTTTTATGAAAGCTAACATGAAGAAAAAGAAGAAAACCTAGGGTTTTTAAGAGATCAGTTTCATTCTGCTAAGTAAGCTGACAAATACTGAGAAAGTCTTGATGTGTGTAAAATATTCTGAAGCAAAGGTTAGTGAGACTTGTTCTTTTGAAGTCATCCTCCTTTTAAGTGCCTCAAATATTGTGCTTTAGGCACCGCAGGGACACAGGAGCATCCATCCACACTGATCTAAAACACACAATTACGGTTTGATGAATCAACCAAAATTAAACCTTAAGTATTTTCATTTAATCTAAAAAGGAGAAAAAAAAAAGCTATACCTTTACATGTTAGCTCGAGTAAATTCATCATGTAAACAAATCCAGTGGCTCCCTCCTCTTTCAAAACACAGTTCTAGCCTACAGCTAAATTTATATTCCATTGAAAATTTACTTGTGACATTATGAAAGTATCCCAATTTGTAGTAAATATTTCATTTGAGCAATGTTCAATACACTGAAATTTTAAAACTACAACTATCAAACTTACAGGCTCAGCAACACAGCAGAAGCTGTTAAGGTAGTTACTTTCAGCCTCTTTTTCCTGTATTTTCTTTTTAAAAGGATGGGAAGGAAAAAAAAAAAAAAAGGAGCAGTAATGCCAGATGTCTCAAACAAGCTGCATGTGCTATGATTCCTCCCCTTCCCCCACAGAAGAGAGGCATTATGGAATGGGGTGTACCCTATAGCACCAGGGAGCTGAACTCACAACTGCCCCAGCTCCGGGAGGCACAGGGAACTCTGAGCGCTCCTCCAGCACTCGAGGTACCAATCACCAGCACATGGAACAAGTCTCACATGCTAAATATTGGTGGGGTGATTTTTTTTTTTCTTCCAGCTGAGACAGAAATGCCATCTTGGGCATAAGGAAAGAAACTCAGCTATTGTTTTTACCCAAGCTGAAACACAAAAAGAATGTAATTTTTTACCCATCATAGTTTACTCTCTCCTTTAACACAAAGCATTTAAAAACCATTTTTGTCTGCTAAAAGTCAGTTGGTAAGTATGCACAAAATGTAATATCACATTGCAGTGTTGACTGTATTTACAGCAGCTATGTTTTAATTCACACAGGTCAATACTCCTGGATTTGGTGTGTCAAATTCAGATACATTTACTGCTGAAAAACCCTGTGCTAGGATTCTTGACAGGATGCTACCCAGAGGGGAACTTGATTGAATATCACCATTCCATTGGAGAAGAAAAAAATAGAGAAAAAATAGAAAACTCAACCCAAAAAATAACAACAAAAAAACCTCCTAAAACACTTCCCACAACACCTCCAAAAACAAGACAGAACAAGTTTTCACATTTCATATGCTCTTTCTTACAGACAGATCTACTAATGGAAGTTCATCTTCAGTGACAATTAAAGCTAATATTCCAAACTTGCAAACAGGGAGGACTCAAGAGTTGAGAAATCCCATTTTGCTGACTTTTGTGGCTGGGTGGTAACCTCTGACAGAGGGATGAAAAAGTCAATTGGCACGGTGGGAATCACCAGAGGACAATTAACAAAACCATAGCTGCCCAAAAACTGCATGGAAAAATGCTTTAGTCACTAGTTTCAGCCTCGAATTTATTATCAGAACTGTATCATCATCTTGTGGTTTTCAGTCTATGATCACATTTGCCTTATCAGTTTGCAATTAGATCTAATTATTAAAACAAGAACGGCTAGAATGCAAGTGCTGTATCTGTCACTATGTCTTCCCCAACAATTGCTGTGGTTTTGTAATTAACTGCATTCCTACTCTTTCCAGAGGTTTCTCTTCCTCTGTTTTGTACAACAAGTCCCACCTCCCCACACTCAAATCAGAAATGGGTAACTTAGCAGCTGAGAAAACAACATATTGTCACATACGGAGAGATTATCAGTCCTACTTTAGTTTCTCTAACATTTGTCAGTAAATAATAATTCCAAGTATTCTGAATAGTTGGACAGAAGAGGAATTATTTAAAATAGGCAATACCTCTTTCAGATTCCTTTGATCTTTCTACTCCATTTTATGTTGTGCAATGATGCAATGCTGAAATGAATCAATACATTTTCTCTAAACACATATTTAATTTTCTGAAATGGATATTCAGTCTTGTCAAAAACCCCATACTAAGTTATTCAGTTCTCCCAGATACTTGCTCAAGAGTAGTGTTTCTCTGATTTAATTAGCCATCAATCACATAATTATTTATTGCTCCTATATTGAACAGTAGACTCTGTTGTTACTTATACCTAACAGATTTTGTTCTCGAATTACATTTAGCAATGGTTTGTAATGATCACTCAGGATTCTAACATCAAATTAAAACATATTATGGCAAATAAAAACTTTTTAACCTGGTTGAGATTCTGCAAAATAATTTACTCTGTACACCAAGTTCACAGCTCCTGAAATCACTATTTACTTTTTAAAAATTCAATTACACAGTTTGTAATCACAGGGTTGGCTCTACATCATAGGAAAAGGGAAGAGGCTTAAATCAGGTAACTGGATCAGGATTCATGCACGTTTAAGATCCCTTTATACAAAAAACAACCCAGTATGCATAAGTATCATGAAGTAACAAATTTTTTCAAGTCATCATTTTAATGCCCCAGACACAAATTTCATAAGAACACTGGATGAACAATAAGCTATGTTACAGTAATCTCTTTATAGTACTAATGCAAACTGACAACTTCGTGTTTTTACCAAAAAAGTCACTTAATGATTAGAATTGTTCTAGCAGTAAATCAGTAGTATAGAATTCTCATGCTGTTGTACTGCTAATCAGGATTACAAGTTTAATACCTTGAGTTGTTTCAACCCAAATGAAATTCCTATACAGGCATGCCACTGGAAGTTAACATCACCTGACAACATAGCTGCACACAATGGTTAATTACAGTAACACGATGTTTCAACTGAAATATATTAACCATTTTTCCTTTATTTGCCCACTTATAACTAAGTGTAATTACTATTAATGTTTCAGAGTACAGTTTAATTGCTCATCTAAAATACGTTAAAAAATCCTCACTGTTTTGGTCATGATCTGTTACACAGGTGCCAAATATCAGTTCCCAGTCAATCAACTGATCAGTAGTAGTAACTATATCAATCCTACTGAAACATTCTTAGCACCTTCAAAGGTCAATTATCAAGGGGATTACATCTTTCCAAGATTTTTTTCTTCTATTTCAGTATCACTGACTGTTTCTTTCACACACATCACATTAAAATGAATTAATGTACTAAAAAAATAGTCTACTTTGAATAAGTCTCCCATCCTCCACAATACATATGGCAAGGCCATTGATACATATACCTGATCCTCTGTCACTCCAGAAACTCTAAAGGTAAGACTAGTATTCCATTCAGAAGATGCTTTTTTGGCACCAGGCTACCTTGGTCTTGAAACAATATAAAACAATTTTCAGCACAAGTTAGGGAAGGAGGTAATAACATTCAATCTAATTGTTAAGCAAGAACATTTTTATCCGAGTGTAAATCAGTTCTGGCGGTTGTTCAGCTTGACCTCCACTTACTATAATCTTGCCCTAGGGTACGAAAATCCTACATCATTAAATGCTACGAATTTAGTCTCACAAGCAAACTAAAATGAACCTGCAATCAGAGCAACGGATTTCAACTGCCGTTAAGAGGTGGTGACAATAGTAATAATAGATAATGCAGTGTCAAAATGAGATATCTTTTTTTGTTGTTGTTAGGATTGGGGGGTTTATGCATTTTTAAGAAACAATTACTATCTCCATCCTTAGCATACGATTTTTATATTTCAGTGTGTTTTTGAGAATAAGGGAAAGTAATTACCCTTTAAATTCAGAGGTAGAGAGAAAAACAATTCAGGTGGGTTTAATTTATATATATATATTTTTTTAGATTAAAGTTTTTGACATTTTTCCGAGGAAAGACGGGTTAATATAAAGCTGCCCACTTCTTCCAGTTATGAGAAACATTTTTAAATGCCAGCTTTCCTACAATTCCCTAGACAGTCAACGGACATTTTAGGAACTGCTACCAATTCATTACTGTGAAACAGATGCCTGCCAAAAAAATTAATTACAGAACATAAATTTTATTACTATGTGAATTAACTTAAGGCTTTATATGCTAAGCATAAAAACTACTCTAGAAGCACAGACCCCGGTATTAAACACAGTTCATTAAGAAAACAAGGTAGAAGAGAAAAACAACCAGAGAGGTATGTAAGCACTTCTTGCAGCTGATCAGAGCACAATACACTTGCTAGGCCAGAAACTAGTAAAATTCCTTTTCTGCAAGTCTTGGCTGGAGAGAAGGAACAAAGGTAAGCCCAGCAAAGAGGGAGGGAGGCAGCAGCACCAAACCTTTCAAAAGGTCAGAGAAGACGGATGACAGCTCACAGAACAGGCAATTAGCTACTCCTGAACTTAACTTATGTGGTGAGAAAAGGTCCAAGAACACAGCTGGAGCAACCCAAGGACTAAAGCACAAGAATGGCAAAGTCACAGCTGTTCAACAGCAAAATAAAATCACAACACACAAACACCACTTGAGAAATTAAAAAAGCTTTAACAAGAACTGGAGCTATCACTCAATTTACAGAGCTCTGCACAGGTCTCCAAGGCAATTAACTCCTATTAACAGCCATGTACATTAATAAAAATAAGAAAGCGCAGTAAACATTAAAAATTAGGTATCAAGTCTTATTACTGAATTTTCACACAGTAAACAAGTGACAAGCTTTAAATAAGCCTTTTCACCCTCGTGAAGTGATACAAAAAAATGGTATTCCATCAAAATTGTTGTTCACACAGCTTTCTCACAAAGAGATGCATAAAGCTCTTAAGATCTAGGACATCATCAAGGAAATAATTCTGGCATTTTATTAAAGACTACAAAAAAAAGGCAATCCCCAAAGAGCATCTTACCTGCTCAGGCCTAACAGAATATCCCTCAGGTTTCTCTGTAGCACATACAAATACACATCTCCTCTTCCCAAGCAAAATACCATATAATGATATTATTAACTGTATAGTGATTACAGACTACCAAGACACATTCTACAGCGATGAAGGTTTAATCATTCTTTATATTACAGTGTTTCTATATTTAATTCTGTATTACAACCTAACCCGAACATGCATGTTTTAGAATTGCAGTAACAGTTAGTCCTCCCCTCAAATCCCCCAGAAGAACATTTAATCGACAAAATTAAAAGTTGTTTTCACTGATATGTAAAACACTGTATAGTATAAATAGAGAATTTTAACAGTATCAACATATCATCACCTGACTACCCCAAGAATCAAGGGCCTTAATTTAAACAGGAGGAAAAACATCAATTAGCAAAAAAAAAAAGACAATTATTCAGCACTATTTCCAGAAGCAGACACGAAAATATTTTCACTTCCTCCAATAACCCTGAAGAAAATGAAGTGCTCATCAAGCAATTCACTTCACAGACAAGGCAAAACCTTGAATAAATGCAGCAATTTCCAGCTCAAGAAATCTTCAAGTATTTGCTGGACTGCAATATTTACAACCCACAAGTACCAGCATAAAATGATGCTATTAAATGTTTCCCCTTCAACCAAAACAACATTCCTGTTCAAAATGGCAGCTAATATTTGCAAGGGAGAGAAGACTAAAGTGCCCTGACTGCCAATTTAAACCACAACTCTCACCAATTAACACATCAAGGTTAACGCCCTATGACAATTCCCTATCCTGAAATTAAAGAATAAAAGTTTTAATACTTACCATTCCCCAAATTTATATTAAAATAACAGACTGAATATTAATTTTATTAATTAATAAGTCACATGGCTCTCCAACACAGTACTATAATGCAAACAAAGTATGACCATATGGGTATGTGCTGGAACAAACAAAAGCAAACAAATAAAAAATAATTATCCAGGTTGAAATACTATTTAATGTTTTCTACATCACACAGTCTCTAATGTGCAATATGACACACTTCTTATTAGCAGTTTTCACCTGAGCAACACAATGGCAAAACTGAAGAATTTTGAATGTGATTTTTCAGTTTTCTGGAGCAGACAAGGCTAAATGCAGGAGAAACTATATAAAGCACCTAGAAACTGATTGATCACTAGAAAAAAGGGAAGGAACTTTTATCTTTCCCTAGGAAAAAAAAAATACATTTTGTATTAAAATTCATTCTGTAAAAATCTATCAACGTTTCTGTCAGCAAGACTAGTAACTAGACAGAACTCATACTGAAATAATTGAGTCAGTAAAAACATCACACAGCACACAGAAGAAGTCCACAAAAACTAAACAGAAATCAAAAATGAGGAGGGAAGCACTCTACAGTGATCATATTTAAATATTCAGTCCTAATGGGTTATAATCACATTCTGCAAGCAGCAGCATCAGAGGTGTGATGTTGCAAATGCAATAAATCCCCAAGGAAACAGTGTGTCTCCAAGATGTCCTCTAGAAACTGCTTATGGTCAATTAAAGCCACATCAATAACACCCATGCACAGGCAGGTAACAATCCCCCCCTCACTGCCAGGGAGCGGCAAAAAGTTAAAGGCCACATGACTTGGTTAACCTTAGCAGTGCAAAGCCACAAATAAAGCACTGCCACAGTATTCTACTCCCCTCTATCCCATGAAAGGAGGGATACACATGCATTTTGTCATGAGTAAAGAGAATGTAGTACTAAAAACCTTTGTTAAGACACAACTGGGAAAACTCATCTTGGACAGGAAATGTAAGTATTTTTAATACAGACATACAATCACCTGTGAAAAGTAGCGTTAACTTCCAGTCATTTAAAATAAACCCTTTCACAAACTTTTATACATGACACCAGACACAGGTTACCTGTTTTCCAATGGAACGGTTTGAAACCAGAAATAATGATGAACACACAAAGCCCAAAGAAAATTGCAAACCTGGAAAAAAAAGTATTCATCTTCCCTCAGACATTTTATAGCAGACAAATGTTCTCCTATGGCTTCTTCAGTGCTGCCTGTATTTCCATGTGGGAAGCAAGAAAAAGGACATTGTAAGAGAAGATATCTAGTTCTTCAAAGTCTTCTTGAGTGTTAACATATAGCATTACAGAGTATTAACACTCACTCTTGCATCTCTATCCATCCCTGCAGCACAGGCTCCTCATATCCTTTACTGACCAGAAAGAAACCATGACTACACATTTTTACCTTTCTTTGTAAAATCTCACCTTAACGTGTGACAATTACTACAAGCTTTTGGAAGGGTGCTGCGATTTCCAAACTAAATATCCTACAAGCACGTGGAGTATGGACAAAGTACAAATCCAGGGAGTAACTCATGAGCTGGTTCATGAATGGTTCTAATGCTACAAGAACAATGTTCAGAGAAATCCATTTGGAGAAAGTGTATGTATTTTAAAATGCTGTCCACCACAAATATTTGTAAATATGTAACCATTATTTATTTTTTTTAAAGGAAACCTTTTAACTATATAAACTTAAACCTTAAAACAAGCTATTAACCTAACAGTTACCCTTCAGACAAGGCAAACTTGCATAGTTCCCTGAAAAAGCCATGACGTAAGCCAAGAAGAATTATCTTTTTAAATTTATGCCACCAAGCTGTTAAAAATACTGTGGAATTCAAAACCTTCTAGTGGCTACCTCTTGAATACCATGTGCTTTATTCAGTTATATGAAAAAAAATTAAGCACCCAAATGCATACAATTTCTTTCCCCCACAGTTGGACACTAATGTAGTATAAATGCTACTGACAAGAAATTAAAGGATTTCTTAGCAGAACATGAGTTTTAAAAACATACCTTTAAGCAAGGTATATACTGTACTCAGCCACACAAAGTTAAACATGGTAGGTCAAAGAATAAGGAACTGGATGACCATCCACTACACTCAACCTACCCATGTGATTTTGGCTACTCTAAAGAGCAACTTAATCATTGCAGCTCATCCCAGTTTCAAATTTCTACCGCTAAAGCTACCTAAACCAAACAGCATGACCACTGAAGCTCATACCTTTTTAGATGCTTTCCTGAGGTCTGCAGGAGCTACAGCTCTTATCTGACTTAACCCTAACAAGCCCCACTTCCCTCAAGAGCTCAGCAACCCACCAGATTGCTCACTTATTTGAGACCTTGAACAACCACTTTTCTAAGCTTGAGTTTTCACAGCCCAGTTTACATAGCACACATTATTGCATGTCCAACTTACATTAGAAGCAGTCTGCATTTAAAAAACAGGAAAATGTTATCAGAAAATTTCTTAGAAATATTTATTCAAGAGTACAATACTGTATTTCTTACTCCAGAGTAATTAATAATTTCAACTAAAGTTGACTGACCTAATGTGAAAGCCTTTCCTGAGACAGTGAAAAAATGTTTTGTTTTTATCCTGTCCATCAACACATACAAGAGCAAAATGAAATTTTAGTTCAAGAATTGCTTTAGGAACTTGAATTTACGACTAACCATACTATGGGACATCATAGTCTTACAGGCAGGCATAGCTACAGAAGCCTAACAATATATTTTTAAAAACATAATTTACAAGTGCCTTTGTAATACTGCACAGGAAACTGCACATCTAGCTAAATAACTGTGAGTGAAAATCAGAAAAAAAAAGAATCAGAAAACCAGAGAAAGTATTTTATTTCTCCCTTTCCAGCCTTTTGCCTTAA
This sequence comes from Formicarius rufipectus, assembly GCA_013399695.1. Lineage (NCBI taxonomy): Eukaryota > Metazoa > Chordata > Aves > Passeriformes > Formicariidae > Formicarius > Formicarius rufipectus. The sequence goes on from VXAU01006054.1 coordinate 1,745,383, forward strand.
CTGGCACTAAATGATCAAGTTTACTTCCATAGATGTGACCAGGTCCCTAAACCCCAGGGTGTCCTTTAGGCTGTCTTCAGGTTAGCCCACTTTTTTTCCAAAGTCCTGATGGAGTTTCCTATGCTTTGTCAGTGGTGTTGTTGATGTGGATCCATTAGCCTACATCTCCATTACTGACAACTCCCTTGTTCCTACTTGCTGTGCCAAAGACCGTTTACCTCAGAAGATAAATCGGCAAACATCAATGCAAGAAAAAGATTCTTTTTTAATGCAATTAAATAGGATAGCACTACCATATCTTTCAGAGAATTCCAAAAGACAGAGGAGTTAACAGTGTTAAAAGACATGCTATTCATAAATCTAAGTATGTGGGGGCAGAAACAAGGGAGCAGGAGGAAACAAATGAAAACGACATGGTTAGAGAATTCAGGAAGGCAATTGCTACCAAATTAGAATCTGAAGATTAATATTCAGCCATTATGAAATGGACAGTATTTATATACTATATAATTTAGTCTCTATTAAGCAAAATTAGTACTACTGACTTTTTTGCAGTATCTTGTGCCTTTATTTTAATTAAGCTCTCAATGATTCAATGGTAAGTTCAGGATTCCAGTAATACTTCACAGTTACTAGAAACTTCAGTGATAATGTAACTTATGAAGTTAATTTTGCACCCCATAAAGCAATACAGGCAGATGACACACACCAGCAGGTATCCCCACCTACAGTGCCACCATATAGAGTCCAACCAAACAACTGCATGGCATTTTCAGGACAAATAATCATCTTATTAAAAAACTGAGCTACCAGAGAAAGAGTCTAAGCACAGCAAAATGTTATTTACAGGACAGTCAAAAACTGCAGTATGATACCTAAATCACACCACCATTCATGTTTCTGCATAAACATCTGCCTTCTGTGCCAAGAAGACACAAAAGCGCACCCACGAGTCCTCTGACAGTGGCACTACAAGTGTCAATATGTGGACAAGGTAGGACCAGATTACACAGTCATGGAACCTTGACATACCTCAGAATGAGGCCCATAACTACATTTCTGATAAATGTGCATTAACACATAATGCCACATCTGTCCTGGACAGAAGATTAAATCATTAAATCCGCTTGAGAATTACAGGTTGACTTTACAAACAGGCAGAGTAAGTCAGCACCTTCCTAACAAGTAGCTGTGGCATTTTTGATTTATTGACACTTAAAGAGTGCTGCCAGGCCTCATTCACAAAAGCTGGGCCCAAAAAATGATTGTTTTGTAAATCATAGTATTACTGTCTGAAGCAATACTAAAAGCAGTATTACAGAAAACTGAAGCTCTTCCTCTACCCAGCACCAACTGAATTTTGTGCTTTGGGAGGGAGGGAGAATGTCAAGAATGGAGACATGAACAGAATACACAGCTTCAAGCTCTCAAGATTGAGGATTAGTGGTGAACACCAGTGAAATATATTTTAGAAGTAACTTTTTGCATGCCAGTAATACTTTTTGCTTGAGGTTTATTACCATAAAATGATATTAACTTCCGATTTGCTACAAGATATTGTTTCAGAATGTGACCATTTCAATAATTAAGTTTTTATATGATGCTCAAAATAGCAGTGTTTTTATAGCAATATGCAACTTACACTGTTTGACCTGTCTGAGTCAGTCATTTGTGTTCCCTGAAAAATGTGAAGAATCATCCTCCATTTTATTTGGAGCATAATCTTTTCCCAGATTAGTGGCTCCAGAGAACCACTTAAATAAAAGTAACAATATGGCAAAATTTTAGCAGTCTGAGAACACAGATATCCCATGTTTCTAAGACTCTAAGTTCTACAACACTGTAATACACAAGTCCAATATACAGCCAGCAACACATATCCTTTAATTCTAAATATCATTAAGTCCTTTGTGCAGAAAATACCAAATCCTAAAAACTGCATATACCCTAATAAAATAAAATAAATAAGTTGCTACTGGAGAAAGAACAATCCCACTTCAGCATTCTCTATGCATTTATTTCTGGCCATATCTCTTAATCAAGGGCACTTGTCAGACCCTTTGTTGAGCAACAACCTATTAATTTCTTTTTGAATGAATTAGCTTTCCAACAGTTTGGTAAGCTGAGCTGTCCTGACAAAAGAGTCCTGTGGCTGGTGCAAAACAGCTCTTTCCAACATCGGTCAGCCACCACGGCAGACACGATCAACTGACAGATTATGTCCAAAGAACAAGAGCTGCCCGTGCTGTTTTGATAGGCTACAACTGCTTTAGGAGTTGCCATACACTGCTGCCCTCTCTGGCTATGGCACTATGATCCATACTTAGTAGAGCACCCAAATACCACTACCAGGTGTCATCTAGCCAGCTATGAAACATAAAAGCCTGGCATCACATGCTGGTTTTTCAACAGTAATGAAAATTTGTAACTCACTCTGGTTTGTGATGTCTGAGTAAATGTTCTGACAAGCCAACAGTTGATCACCTTTGCCTAAAGCCTATTTAAATGGCAATGAAAGCAGCAGAAATGTGACAGAAATAAAAATATGTTAAATCCCTGTAGAAAAGTGAACCACTAGCTCATTTTACCAAGAACAACCAAGAGTGGTCTCATTCAGGTTCTGTAATCTACTACTACTACAATGTTTCTTCAACACATCAGACAAGATCAGAATCTACAGTTACTCCATATAAAGCCAGGACTAGATTTTTACAGTCGCAGCACTCATCACTGAGTAGTGTAAAAATCCAAGAGTACATAACAAGAACTAGTTCTATTCCTAATAATTTTCTTCATTGATCTGTGTGGCTTCCACAATTCATGTTATTACCAGAAAACAAACTGAAAAACTTCGGGTTTGCATTCATATTGAAGTTTTTTAGACTAAGGTTTTGTCAGATGATAATCAAATGGAAATAAAGTTTTTGTCCATCTTAGCTAAGATCAGAATTCTTTCGAACAGTAGGCCTGTATTTGGGATACCGATGTATACTTTCCACTTTTGTACAATGCTACTTTTCTCAAAAAGCTGCATTTTAGACATTTAGTGAACGTTTTAAAGTCCCAGAGCCATTTAGCTTCTAAACCTACTGAACTTTATAACAAATAAAATGAGTTCTCATTAACTAAAACTCAACAGTAAATTAATACATAAAATTGGTGAACTGATTGGTCAAAGACAAAAAGCAGCAACATAAAAGATTAGACCTTCTTCTACAGACTTTTACTCTCTAAAAGTCACAGTCAATACCTAATGTGTATTAAAATTTACAATTCAAACTTATTTACAGACTAATAGAACTTTCTTGTCAAAATTCTGAAAACCATAGAGAGACTATACATTACCATCAGACCAACTATTTTGTTGCTGCAAAATACTTCTATACAACACATTAGTCATTTACTGTTGATCAATTGCACTGACAAAACCCAACATAATAATAATTTTCAGAGTATGGGATCCTAATAAAAACGTACACAGTTACTTGGGTTTTAGTGTTGCAAGAACCGTACCATACCTAAAACACTAACAGACTAATGAATTTAACATAGCAGTTACATTTAGTAAGTATCAGTTAACTAAAACCAGGCACTTATATGCTAGAACACAAGTAGGGTAAACTTTGGTAACTTCTTAGTGCAGGTATACTGCAAGTATTGTAAGAATTTTCAAGGTTACACTATATTTTAAGATGAATGACAGTTCTTAAGAAGCAAGCTCAGAATGAATATTATTCTCACAGCATTACTTGTTATGATTATGCTACTGCTCCCCAGACTGGAAAGAAATAAACTTTAATATCACAGAAACAAAAATCAGCACAGAAAAGCTTGAAATACCACACACCAAATGAATGCACTGCCATTCCTTCCAACAGTCAGCATCCTACAACACACAGACCTCCTGAAGAGTAGTACTAAACTCTATTCATAAATTTTTTCTACAGCACACGAACCCAGAAGTGCAGAGTGACAAAAACTGGTATTTTAATAAGATGATAAAGATTATTCTAACTACACTAGTTAAAGCATTTTGTTCTCCTGACATCAAAAAAAGTAGGGGTCATAACTGGCTGCTACTGATTTATACTGACAGAAATTGGGCATAAATGCTAAATAAAGATTAGTTAATATTTGCATTAGACTTTGAACATACAAAATGCTATGTAAGTAGCAAGTATTAAGTCTTCCCACACACTCAGTTTGGCACGCTTCCAAGCAGGGAAGTCCCACAGAAACATTTCAACAGCAGTAAGGAGAAACAGAGCTCAGCCAATTGCAGCTAAATTCAGAACAGTCCTTCTAAGGAGCACCTGCAAAACTGGGGAGAACCAATGCCCACTGCCCTCTACAAATCCAACACCAAGAAAGAAAATCCTGTTCCAACATGGCTTGTATAAACACATACTGAACAACCCACATCTCTACACCCCTCTGTACAACCTAAAAAGATCTACGGAATTCAAAAAAATCTTGTAAATTGTGACTTGCCTGTTGCCTGATACTTCTGACTACAACTCCACAAAGCAAAATCATAGCTGTCAGTTTGATTTTCACACCTAAGTTTATTTTCAACAAATCACAGTCCTGCCTAGAGCTGACCAGTCTCTAAAATGGTGAGGAATTAAGCCATTAATCACAATGTCATAGTTTCTGACCAATCAACAGTAAAGCTCTTCCCAAACACATAAAGGAAACCAGCATCTTCTTAGCTAGGATTCCCACACTGTAAAAGACACTCAGCAAGCTTTCTCCCAAGACTGGAAGAAAACAAAATGGTCTGAACTGAGCCTAAAGTGAGGTAAAGAGGAGATGCAAGCGACACGTTCAGGCATTTCTGTTATCTCTGAAAGACAATATTAATATTTTATGAGATTAAAAAAGGGCATGACTGATTTAATTATCAGGTACTCCCAGAGATGAGACCTGTAGCCTCAACATGCCCCCAAAATCTCAGAAGCTAGGAGGGATGGGACTTAAGATCACTGTGTATGACAGCCCACATTCTGTAATCAGGCCAAAGCCAGAGCTCATGTATAGAACTGGCACTGGAGCTTCCATAAACCACAGAAAACGCAAGAGTGCAAAGGCTCACAATAAGATGTAACCACAACAGGCTGGGAAGCATCCAGCTGAAGGAGGAGGGCTAGCAGGATTTTGACAACAGCATCTGATTAACCATGCCAAGGCTGGAAGAAAATCTTGAGGGGAGAAAACTCTTCCATAACTGTTCCTAAAATCTTCTCTTACCCCTTCCATCTTATTCCCAGTAACACCTGTACAACTTCTAAGCAGCACAAACACTGAACCCAAAGAAAAATGTACATCATCTTCCTGCCTGCATAAATTAATGCAAATCAACAGCAGTCCTGAATTTCCTTGTGGGACTCTAATTGATCTATGACAGACTTTATAACATTTCAGCAGAGAAACAAAACAAAACAAGAAAGAAAGATAACATGGAGATCACTACAGAGATCAGAAGACCACTTCTGGAACCAGCATATCACCCTAATGGTTTTTATGAGTAAGACCAGGTAGAAAAGTAGTAGATGACAGCAAGAATAAAGTTTTCTTTTCTTGGTCCTACAGTTACAGAAAACACTGTCACCACTGTTGGACTAAGGAACTGATACAACACTTCAGTTACTGAAAGACTGAACACCTGTATTCTCACTGGCCAAAAGCTCCTGTACCCTCTTTCCATATAGAAGCAGCACCCAATTCAACTCCACAAGGATTTAAACCACAGAACTCCTTAAATGAGTTCACCTGTGAGATGCAAATGTGCAAAAAACACAGGCACAAGGCAAACAACAGAACATGTAGTCAAGACACAGACGAGACCACACTAGCAGCAGCAGCAACACATGGAACTGGCCCTGTGACACAAGAAGGTTCATCTTCAGCAGCTTGAAGTGAACAAATATGGAAGGAAAAAACCCTATAAATGAGGGAGGAAACTCTGCACATGGAGTTATGTTCAAAAACTCTTTCCAGTTACAAAACTGCCCAATTTCTGTTCTTTCACATCAGTTAAGTAACTACTATCCCCACCAACTACCCTCACTGACAAAAAACTTCACATTTTCAATAGATGGTTATCTCAACTTCTCTCCTCCAGAATTAAAAAAATTAAATATTCAAGACAAACACTTGTGCCTTCCACATCTGACAGGACAATGTATTCCTAGATTACGTTTTTATATTAAAGCAGTTACTTATATTTATGTATCTATACATATACATCTAATGTACCTCAACATACTCCACAACAGATGTAAAAACATGAAAGCGATACAACTGGGCACACAATATACTTTTGAAATGGCTCCAATAAGCATCAATATATTCTTACACTTTCCCATCTTCCTGGCTAAATTTTTCTTCATCCTGGTAATGCTATTTCATCTCCCAGGGCATTTAATTCCTTATATATTAACAAATTGTGTTTATTGTAAAGGACCCGAAAAACTTCTTAAGTTTCTTAAATGTCCAAGCTACCAAGAACATCGACTCAATCTTGCAACCAAAAGAACCATTAGTTTTTTTCCATCCTTCTCTTCACTGGAGATAGGGGAAGACTAAGCCCATTTGTAGGATTATGATAGAATGCATAAATCCTCTCTTGTAAACAAAACTTCCCTAACCAGTTTTGAATGCAAGGTATGCTTTGCATAGTTTATAGCCCCTTGGCACAGAAAGGAAAACCCTTGAGAATTCAATTTTACAGAGATTATTACTGCATTTGCAGGTGAATACAAAGAATCTTAATGAGTGACCTACCATGTAAGAAGAGCGGAATTTTCTGTATGTTCTTCTATCCAATGCTATTGAAAGTGTCTAAAAGTGGTTTTGATATTTTTATAGTACACTGATGTATACAATCTGCGTCTTGCCACCTTTGAAAATTTTTGCCTAGCGAAAACTACTGCTCTGAGGTACAAACAAACTCTAAGTACACAAGTTTATTAACTTTCATAAAACCGCTGCACTGCTGAACAGAAACTGAGCAGTATAACTGAGTAGTATAGTACAGTATAACTATGCAATGCAGCAAGAGAAATAAAATGCCTAAAGGCTGATTTTTCTAATTATATTTCAACTGTCAAGCCACAGGTTGTCTGTGCACAGAATCTGTTCTGTTTACAGCAGAGTGGTAATACAGCACACATGCGTGGCTGCAGCAGTACTTTTTAATTGACATTTTTAAAAAATAAATACTAAATATATATATATATCAGTTTTGAAAATACAGTTTATCAAAGCAATTTGAATGGAAGGACACTTCATAAAACAGAGCAGCTTAAACAGAATATTGAAGACAAAAATTAATTCAGGTGGTGGGGGGAAAACCCCAAACATTTTCCACTGTTATTCAAGTATTTGCCCTAATAAACCATTTCTATGTTTGGTAAATTAACATGCAAAAGCCAGCTTCACCTTTTCTTTAGCTAACTGTTTATTAGGCAAGTAACAACAGACCTATATCACAGATCCAAGACAGATTACTTGTATAGCCTTCCTTTCTGGTTACCATAGTTTCAAATGAACTGTTCATTCCTAGAAAAAACACTTATGAGAAGGAATAAAAATATCTCTGCTTAAACATGAAAACTGCAAGAAGAATGATTTTGAATAGTGTATTAATGACACTTAAGTGAACAAGTTAATGCCTAAGAAAGGAAGTTTTATTTGCAAGACTATCAGATTAGGCACAGTAGTGAAACTTGAGCACAGACAGCAGATGAAGGATAACAGCAGCAAATTCAGAAAGAGTAAGAGCAAAGAGAAAGGCATACACCAAAAAATCATTCAGTAGCCATTCACCTCTCTTTCAAAAACTCCCAATTAAAAAAAA
>VXAU01006055.1:0-16224 GCA_013399695.1 Formicarius rufipectus
TGCAAGAATGGAAACATTGAAAGAAGGAGGAAAAGCTTTTTCTGCCATTCTTGAATAGAATTGTAACTTTAGACGAAGAGGAATAAACTCTCATTTTTGTTTTCGATGCAGTCAGATTGTCTTATTGACAGCTAAGGCTTGTAAGCCTCTTACTAAGACACTAAAACAGTGTCTGTGCAAAAAGTCATCGGCTACGTATTAACACAGATAAAGACGAGCAAGAGGAGACAAGAATTATAGAGAAAGTCAAAAGAAAATCTTTAAAGAAAGTTTATAAAATAAGAACACTGAAATGAAAACAGTTAGTTCATCCTCTCCCCTAATCTTTTTGTAACAGAGTGCAATAGCTTTCTCACCAGACTTGAAGGCATTATGTACGTGTTTCAATTTGCTCTCAACACTCAGAGTGATTATGGCAGTTTATCCCTGGACAAAGGCAAATATCCAGAGACCCCAAAACAACAGCTTTCCCCTCCCTCCCAACTTCAGGGAGAAAGAGGGGGGGAAAAAACACACTAGATGAAAAATGGATTCTAATACTACTGAAGTAGTATGAATTTATACAAATATATATAAGAAAAAGGAACTTAATATTACTCTATGCACACACAAAAACAATAAGGAACAAATAAACAAGGTTTACTTCCCAGATGGAGATATGCAGCTCTCCTCAAAGAGACGGCAGGTCCACAACCAATGCCCTTCACCACCAGAAAAAGACTGACTCAAATCTTCCGTCTATCCCTTCTTATATCTAAGCTGACGTAAAATAAGATGGAATACTTCACTTGGATACAGCAAACCATATAATCTGTCTCCCAGGAAGGCCTAAATCACCACAGTGATTTTAAGTTGAATGGAACTTCTAGATATTTTCTTTCTTTCAGCTGTGTGTAAGAACCTAAAATCTTGAATATGGTATATTTCTCTTTGAAAACTCTAAAAAATAATTAACTAAAAGGTTTTTTTCTTCATGAGTCAAACAAGTACAAAATAAAAGACATCGAGTAGGAATGATTTTAAAGAAAAATAAAGCATCCTGTGTTTCATGGTTATTAATGAGGAATATTGTTGTTGTTGTTGTTGGCTAGACTTCGCGAACGAAGATTTTGGGATAAGCCTGTGCAATGGATTTTTTAGGTGAGACACAGTGTGCGCAGAACTGGCCCCACCCCCTTTACTCCTGAGGTTCATTTTGCCACGGCCGAGCACGCTCGGACGGCGACAACGAGTTCCTCGGGATTCAAACCGGCGTCCTCAGAGGAGGAGCCGGCTCCAGAGGCACCGACTTACACCATTTGGCCAACGCCCACCGCCCATTTCAAATTAACATTAAAGAAAAAAACAGCAAACAGAAAAGCAATAATGTCAGGTTGTTGAGCAATCCTGGGAGCCCACATGGGTCAGAGCACCAGGGGAGGACCTCACCTTTTCCCCTCCGCCACCGAGTAACACAAGCGTGGCACTGCAGCAACACCTGCAACACGAGCTGGGGCAGGGAATGAGGAACATAAATGATTTACAAAAGCAAAGTGCAGAAAGAAGCAGTGACTGGGGGGCAGTTTTCAAAGCAGTCTGGGAGTATTCATGTTTATCTTCTCCCTTAGCCAGGCTGTTAGGTGACTGTTTTCACAAAAGAAGGGCCAGGAAGCAATATTTGGGTATTGTACAGCTCATCAAACTGAAAGAAAACCTCAAGTTCAATGCAAAATTGATAGATGATCAGTTTATTTAGAAGATGAAAACAATGAATCCAGGTTATCTGGTGCTGATATTTCTAATGAAAGAAATGCAAAACCCATAGGGAAATGTATTTTGACTATTCTGCCTGGTATCTTGTCCAAAATAACCAAGCAACTGTAGTCAGGTACTAAAAATACTTCATGAAAATTCTTAAAAGTGTTGGGTATTATAGATTTAGAAAGCTAAGCAACTTTTCAGATATCAAGATTTACTGAAACTTTCCTTAAAACTATTATCTGTAAAATAAAATGATTACATACAACCCAGGAGGTTGATTATTTTGTACACCGCAGCAAAACAATACTGTATGTAATTACACTCCTTGTGATGAAAGAGTTAATAAAATTAGATCATCATCATTTAGTGATTAAAATATATTATCTAGGAATTCACAGATAAGTATACTAGAATCTGCCTTAGAGCAACACTTCTTAGTGCAGACAACTCTTAGCACCAAGCACCTACTTAGGAACATTGATTCTATAAACTACTTCAGAAACACTTCAATATCAAATGGAAAAGCAGTGAAAAGAATAGAGGAAGATTTTACTTAATTAAGATTTCTCTGTATACGTACACATTATTTAAAACCTGAATAGTTCTATAGCTAGGAAGATTAAGCAGGGCTCTGCATGTGCTGAGCTGTTTGGTGATGAAAAGTCATTGATGTATTTACGTGAGAGTGGCACTCCTTGAAGTTCTTTGGCTCAATGTGCTGTATGCACACTTTCTGCACAAGCATAGATATTAGGTGGGCCAAAACAAAAAAATATGTGTTTGTGTGCTTTTGAAGGCATGTGTGCGTTTGGTTTTATCATTGTATTGATTTTTAAACTGTTGAGCCAAAGTCAACTCCTACAAAAAATATTTCACAGGTACCCAGATACGTGTCTGCATGCCCAATACAAGACATTCCTTTCGATAAAATCCCACAGATCAAATCAAGTAAAATTGGGGGTTTATATGCTATATAGTCAATAATTACTTATGGAACTCAAACAGCACACATATATGTTATAAAACCACCTATATATGAGTAACTCTTCAGTCTTCCAAGAAACGTGAATTAAATTTCATGGGCCTCCTTTAGTTTACTTCAGTAGTACTTTGCTATCTCTGAGTGTTTAAAAATACCAGCTTGATCAACCAGATCAAATAAGGCTTGCCTGTATAAAACTCAGTGTTTAAGTGATCGAAACAACTAACTGTAGATATAGACAGATTAAAGGAAAAAAACAAAAGTGTTCACAAATGTTGGTCCTAAACCTTATTTAGGCCTATTGAATAGCTGCAGCAAGAAAACTATAGCAGACTTCTCTGTGAAACAGGCAACACTCTAAATCATTAAAAATCCTTGGTGAAGGTCATGTAATTTTACTTTCTGCACATTCATCAAAAGACCAGCAAAAAAAATTTTATCCTAGAATCATAGAATTGCCAAGGTTGCAAAAGATCTTTAAGATTATGAAGTCCAAATATCAATCCAGCACTGCCAGTATAACCCCTTAACCACTAAACCATAAAACATAAGTTTTAGGAACTTAAAAATAAATTCCAAGCCATATATTAACAATATATTAACAATATATGCTGAAAAATGAATTCCAAAAGCATTTATTATTTCAGGAAAACACAAAGGCTCAAGATAACCCAGTTAATTTTTACAGCCATGATATGGGGAAACACAAAGGTGAAAAATTGTTTGATAAGTTTTCTGGCTTAAAGAGAGCAAGGAAAATTTAGTCTCACCAAAAGCTCCACCGCAGAAGAGGAAAAAAAAAGGTCCAGAGTTTCCAGACAGTTCTCAATGTCAGTCCCTAACTACAAGAAACAAGATGATCTAGATCCACAGAGACCTAGACTTTTGTTAACAACAGAATGCAGGAATCATATAAGTTTTCCTGGAAGAAGACTAAAAAATCTAGAAAAAGAAATGCAACTTTGCATGGCAGTTTATCAGAAGGTAACTTGTTAGGACACAAACAATGTCAGAGCTGGATTATCTGGAAAAATTTTGAATTATTGTGAAGTATTTTTCCAGTATTTGGAACTGTAACCAAATTTTAATGCTGGTAATTTCCCTGGAGGCTGAATATCTGGCAGCTTCTCATCAGAAAGTATAACCACAAATGACATGATAAATTATGCATAAATAGAGAATCCAAGTCTGCAAGTTGGAAAAAAACACTCTAGAATAGTCATTTATAACACTGTAATAAAACAGATGCTTGTAATAAACCTTCTCTTCAAACTAGAATGTCTGTTGGGAAAAATCCTAAAATTTCATCCAAAATATTAACTAAAAGTTTTAATAATTTAGAAGTAGTCAGGGATTTCAAAAAGAAAATAAGATCAAAGAGAAATAAATAAAACTAACATTAGAGGAAAAATTTTACTATTTGTTTCCAATGGTAATTCTATGGATTTTACATAGTGGGTTACACAGGAAATACTCAATCCTTAATAAGATTCCTGCTTTGTTGAACTAAAGGCACTCTTAAGTGAACCTTTTCATTATATCCAAGTATGAAATCTGTATTATGTTTATGGATCATTTATTGTAATAAATAGAAATCCTGAAACAATACAACAGAGTAAAAAGCTAAACATCACTAGTTTGGCTTTATATTGGGGTTTTGTTTTCTCCTTTTTACTTTTTTGTTATCAATGTGTATTTTTACTATTAGAATGCTGAGAATAATACTCAAAATCACTATAGAAATGGTATAATAATATCATGTGTTTTTTAATAATGGGTGTGATTTATCATTTCCAGTCACTGGAAACTGGCTTGGCTGCCATGAGTTTTCAAATATGGTGGAGAATGTCTTGACAACTACATCAGCCAATTCCCTCTGGACCATGTGATGCTTGTTATCAGACCCCCTGAACTTGTGTAGATTCGGGTTCCTCAGCTGGTCATGATCCCAGTCTTCTCTTATAATGGAAAGGACTTCCTTCCCTAAATTTTGGGGACTTGAGAAATGTAGGAATAAAGATTATTATTGAATGCTGTGGCAAAAAAAGTACCTCAACCATTTGTGGCTGTGTTTTTACCCATTTTCCTGTCTTATTGACCCAGGGGCATTCATTTTTCCTTAGTCTTCCTTGTCTGGCCAACAGACCTGTAAAGGCCTTGCTTGTTATTCTCCACAACCCCAAATTCAGTGCAACACTGCAATGTGACACCCAGACCTGCCTAAAATGAGAAAAACTAAAGATGTTCCTTGTCTCTGATTACAAAACGAAGCTAGAAGACTGAGCATAGGGACTTCTCTCTTCCTTTTGCTACTTACTAATTAGATATGAGCAAAAACCATGAGCTAAGCCATGTTGAAAATGCTTGCAAAGCTCTACTCACCAGGAGTATAATATATTTTGAAAGTAATTGTGGCAGTTAAAAATATTTTATACAAATAGAACTACCTGTTTCTTCAAATGAAAGGCATAAATACTTAAGAGATATCAAGAAAGGTTGAGAAAATGATGCAAGTAACATTGCAGTGCCAAGACATTTTTGTAATATGTGAATTTCATATTATTTGCTGGTTACACTGCCTTTTAAAAAAATAAAATCACAGAAAAATAAGTAAAATTTTGTTTTTAATAAAAAAAATAACAAATGTAACTTAAAAGTAAAGTAACAAGTGTTACCAACAAGGTCATTGATTCTTTGTGTTTACTCTTTTTGTAACAAAAGCAGAAATAAGAAATCTTGCTAAGAAGAAGAGTAGCCCATTTGTCCTGTGTAACTCATGAGCACAGGTCATCAAAGGTGCTACAAATGGACCAGGAGCAAAACAGAAAATTAGGAAACTACTAAAGATGGACTAAATAATGTGCACGTTAATAGAATACAGGGATGCTTTTTCTATACTACTGTCCAGCTTTTCTTTCTTCAAGCATAAGGAAAGGCAGTTCATTGCCATGGGTATTAGATAAGAACTTCAGTGGTATTGAAAAAGGAGCTGTCAGAATTACCTACATAACTTCTGTGTCAGCTGCAGCTAGAAATGTTATTTCGAGTGCTAATTTGTTTTTGAGTCTCGTTTATTGTCTTGAAGACATTAAACCAGGGAGAGATGGAAGCCTTTTTCATTTCAGCATAAGATGGTCTGTTGTCTGTTTTTTTAAAACACATTATTTTTTTCCACATCAAAGTGCAAGGCAGATTAAAAGGCATGAGTATGAGGCAGTACAACATTTTTGCAGGAACTTTTTCCAGAGAGTGAATTTGCATGTTTCCTGACTTCTTAAAAGCAAACATTTCTTCTGTACTGCATCATGGGAGAGAAAGCAACCAAATATATTTTCAAAGACAAAAAGTAGAAAATATCCTACTGCTGACCACAGTTTGTTGTTTGGGGGTTTTTTTAATATCATGTGAAAATACTGCTTGGGTAAACACCAGCTGATCCTGTTAGGCTCAGTTTCACATATTGGTATTAACACATGAAATTGATGTTTTAGTATTGTGATGAATTTTTTTTTTTTAAAAAAGCAGCAGACAGACTACTTTTGTCATCTTCATATGGATAGAAGTTCTGAAGCCTCAAATCAAAGTAGGACTTTCCAAAAAAAAAAGGGAAGACATTCTCTGCCTACTATATGACAACACTAATGTTCAAAGTTTAGTCAGGACAACACAAAATAAAAAATTGCTGTAAAGAAAGATAGAAAAAGAAAGCCTACCTAATCTCTCTCTCTTTCTGATTAGGGACACAGTCTGCATGACTCAGTAGGTTGCCGTCATTCCAAAAGAGGTAACAATCCAGAGTCCAATGAGATGTGATGCCCACTCTTTAAATGCCTGCAAAATAAGACACATTGAAAGGAGGATTGTGAAGTCCATATGTTAAGAACATATTTTATACAATTGTTATTTATAAAATCAAGTCCTGATGTTAGGATAGATATCCTTAAAAACAACTAAAATGCTCCACATTTGCAAGTGAGGATCCTTAAGGTAAACAGCCCTTAATGTAAGATGCTGGAATATGGATCCTTCTTCCTCTTGTAAAGTTGAGTTGTTAAGAAAAAAAATGCTCAGGCAGTTCAGAATTTTGGCATGCCTTTGAAGGAGAAGGAATCATACTCTATTCTAAACCCAGAGACTGTATTTGTACTTACTATCGGATTTAAGGGAGAACACAAGCCCTCCTTTTTGCCTTATGTAAGAATGAGCTGGATAGACAAGTAGAGCCCTGAGTATTTTTATTCATGGTTTTAATTTATAGATCAAACACCTGAAGCTCCTGAAAAGGCAAAAGTTAAGCCTTCTCAGCACATTATCCATGCACAGAATGACAGTGACAAATGGTAAAACTCCTCTGCTGGTTCTTTCCCCTGTCTTCTGCAACCTTGTGTGAAAGATGACCTTAGCCCATCATTTGCATGTTCTGTACTTATGCCATTTTCCAGTGAGTACCTTCTTTATTGTTACTCCTGAGAGAAGTAATATCCCTTTGAAAAAAACAAACTTTGCATCCATTTGTTCTTCTCTACTGTTCGTATTTTCTTAAATCACTCTAAGCCCACTTTGTACTAGGGACTTGAAACTTCTAACTTCTGAAATTATATACATGGAAAAGAAAGATAAGCCAACTAATGTATAAACAAATATGTGAAATCTGCAAAAGATTTCCTTTTATTCCAAGAATTTTAGAACAATCAACGGTAAGCAATGCTGATGCGGTACTACAGAAGTTATGAAGGCCCAAATGCAAGACTCATCCTAGAAGAAAAAGCTAGACTGAAGGCAAAAGAGAAATCTATACAGCAACAAAAAACATCACCAGATAGTTTCAAAAAAGTTACTTTCCTTTTAAAGAAAGCTTTCTGTAGCCTAGTGTAGCAAATTTATTATGATATTGTAGTTTTTAAAACTGAAGGACAGAAATGTTTTTGTTGAACAGAATATCTTGACATTATAGTGGATGGTTCTCACTGAAAATAAGTAGTACTTGAGTGAGAGCCAAATTTCTCATAACTCAAGAAGTCAGTATGAGATGTCCTTTGAGAAATGTTATTTCCTTTATTCTCAGAGGGTTTCCATAAAGATACTGAATTTCAAAATTTGGTTTAATGAAAGCTCTCAGGTGCACAGAGTACATAGGAAACACAGAGAACAGGGTTCTTACAAATTTATAACACTACTTCATTATCATATCTAGTGGTACACCCAACCCAAAATCAGATTGCCCTTGGTACCACCTTCAGATCTGCTCCTTTGAAGCCCCTCCAAGGGTTCTGTGCCTCCTGTCTTGCTTTGACTACAATAAATCTTCCAGGTGCTTGTGTCACAAACCAGATGTCCTTGTTGAAATCTTTTTCCTTGAAAAGAATTAACAGAAATTCAGAAATGTAACACAAACCATGAGAAAGGGGTTTAGAAACTGTTAACTGCTACCGTGTGACAAACTATACAGCTATATAAAAATCTAAAAACACATAAAAATCTTACGGTATCACCAGTGTGTACGATTACTTACTGTAGTTGATTAGATGTTGGACAGCAGGCAGTCTTGTTGCTAAGGGAAAAAGTTTCAGTGATTCATCTTCTAGTTCTACCAATTCTTACCCTGAAAAAGATTAGATGTGCTGTAATCTGTCTAAGCTCACATTTTTCATTGTTTTTTCAGGTTGCCATAAGGGACAGAATCATTACGAATAATATGCTGGAGAAGAAAAATAGTACACACTGGACCAGCTGTAGTTTAGATACTTATCCCATTGAAAAGCTGGACTTAGAATAAGCCACATGCAAAAACATACAAAGAGAATATGCTTGTCACTATTCACTCGGTGGTGAAACTGTGTATGAAGTCATGTCACCACCACCAGAATTATCTCCATTCATTGTGAAGAGGAAGGCATTTTTCAACACAGTATTTTCATTTCTGTTTGAGTTCTAATCCTTGAGGGCAAAAAGAATTCCATAGATTCTAGCAATTATGGGCACAATAGTAACAATGTTAAAAGGCCTGACAAAAGTTGATTTAAATAAAAATATTATACCCAACCTGCAAAACTTACTCTCTCTCAAACTGACACCTCTTTCTGGGTTGCAGCCACAACTTTTTGCTGCTTTAAGTAGTGAAGCCACAGCTTTGATTCCTGTAAACTATACTTAGCCAAAAAAGGACTGTTCAAACTAGTTTTACTGACTAATGAAGATTGGGTTGCAGGCCACTAGGTTTGAATATGCTTACTCTTTTCAACACTACGTCTCCCTGCTCATTTTAATTGAATTCTGCCTCTTAATGACTGACAAACTGTTCTTTGCTTTCCTGAATCTGGTGAGGTGAGAAAATAAGACTCAGCCCAGTCCCTTTCTGGTTTTTCTGTAGGATGAAGAAAAGTGTGTTTTTGAGGCTGTTGGAGTACAGAATAATTCCTCCTTTCCTCATTTCATAGAATCATAGAATGGTTTGGGTTGGAAAGGACATTAATTATCATCTACTCTGTAAATGCCTTCCATGGGCAGGGATGTCACTCACTTGATCAGTTTGCTCAGAGCCCCATTCAACCTGACCCTGAACACTTTCAGGAGTGGGGCATCCACAGTTTCTCAGGGAAACCTGTTCCAGTGCCTCACCAGCCTAACAGTAAAGAATTTCTCCCTAATATCTAATCTAAATCTACCTTCTTTCACCTTAAAACCACCCCCTCTTGTCCTATCTCTTCATGCCCTACATGGAAAACATCCCTCTCCAACAATCACGCAGACTTCCTTTAGGTACTGGAAGGCTGCTATAAGGTCTCCCCAAAACCTTCTACTCTCCAGCTTGAACAATGTCAACTCTTTCAGCCTTTCATAACAAGGGAGGTGTTTCAACCCTCTGACCATTTTCATAGCCTCCTCTGGGCTCATTCTAAAAGCTTTATATCACTGTTGTGTCGGGGGCCCTGGAGCAGGATGCAGTATTCCAAGTGAGGTCTCACAAGAGAAGATCTGAGCATAGGAATCACCTCCTTTCTGGTCACATTTCTTTTGATGCAGCCCAGGATATGGTTGACCTTCTGGGCTGCAAGCACGCATTGCCAAGACATGTCAAGCTTCTCATACATCAATACTCTCGAGTTCTTCTTCCCAGGGCTATTCTCAATCTATTCTCCACCCAGCTTGTATTTGTGCTTGAGATTTCCCTGACCCAGGTTGAGGACAAGACCTTGTTAAACTTCATGGGATTTACACAGGGGCTACACCTCAAGCCTGTCCAAGTCCCTCTGGATGTCATACCTTCCTTGCACTGTGTGTCCACTACACTACGCAGTTTGATGTTGTCAGCAACAGGTCAGAAACAACAATTTTTATATTCCCTGGGATTTGTCTTCTTTCAAGTAAAAAAGACAGGGCAGGGAGAGGATCACCATAATCCTTCCTAAACTTGGCTTCTTGAAAGGCTTCTTACCCAGGACTTTGATGATCACACACTACTTCTCCAGAGAGCCAATCATACACTCCTGGTTTTCTTTGATCACAACTAGACCTTTTGGTGTATTAAAGCAAATACGTGAGGTTTGCAGGATCAAACACATCATTTATATCTATTTTCCTTCAGATCAAGATCTGATGATTGAAGTAGATCATTACATTTATAGCAAAGCCTTAAGCAAAAAGATTTTGTTCTTATGAAGAGATAAAAGCATTAATTCTTTTTTTGTTCATGGAAAAAGGTCTGAAGTGTACTTTTGAAGTATACTTTTAGAACATACCTGTTCATTTTGAAATATTCTTCCCTTCATTGCTTCTGACTTCAATCAATTTCCTCAGAGTGCCTGTACTTTCAGGCTCTATGAAAATAATGGTCTACCTAAAACCAAACGAATAGTAAAAGCAGAAATACATTTTCTTGTTCCAGAAAAACATTTTGTCTTCAAACAGAGAGAGAACAAGATGAAAAATATTTACCAAGTTATTTCTTCAAATAAAATTTAATCAAGAGAAACCCAAGGAAGAAATACAGGTTTACATTAAGGTGGCAGATTGACATATTTATTTTGTCTCATATATTCCCAAGAAACTTTGGCTTTGTGCTGTTTACAGCCTCAAAAATATAAGCAATGACTATTCTCTCAACTGTCCTTTGATGAACTTGTATATAACTATTACTATCAGTATCTGTATGACCAGCTACAGTGGAGGCATATACTAATTTGTTTCCCAGGCACCAGCAAGATATATATTATTGCCATAATTATCAATTTTGCAATATGCTGGTTATTAGGAGAAACTTAGCTAAATATACAAGAAATAGATGTTCAAAATTAACCATCAGATTATTTAAGTATTCTTCCTAATATGAAATTAATAAAACCATATTAATCAATATAATAAATTAATAAAAATAATAATACTTTTTTTAAACTAAAATAAACTGTTGATAGTAATTTGCATCATATCCAATTAAGGTATTCAGACTGGAGAATCAATGAGCATTTGGAATTCTTTACGCTATCTTTATTATGTAAACTGCAACTCAGTTTTAGAACCCTGTATTGATTTTGGAATGCAAATTTGCTGTTTACTGCTAATGCAAACAAGTGTCCTATTAATGTCTTATCCAAACCCAGTGGTAGTTTACCCCACTAGGAAACAATCAGATATTGAAAAATTGCAGTGTAATCACTAAGTTTATGTGTTTTTTCCTGTTGCCACAAATGTTAATGTTAAACTTTTAGTTTGTCTATATGTACTAGAACAGGTTAATGAAATACAGCTTTTGATTCCCTTTTAATGACAGGATCCCAGAAGAAAAATATCGCAAAATCTGTGAACTAACAGTCTCTTGTCCTAATCTTGGGGAGGAGTGGTGCTAGTAAAGTCTCACATTAAAAGCCAGTTTCCTATGTAAACAATTATGAAAATACTAAAGTGTGATTAACACTATCAGAATTTCACCCTAAAAGTCCAACCTCTTTTTGCCTTCTCTATCCCATCTACAACATCGTTTGTTCCACAAGGCACATAAGCCAAATAAGAATAAATTGGTTCTTTCAGTTATAAGGGGGAAAATGCAAAGCATCTGAGGAGACAAGAACTTAAAGGATGCTGAAATTTTTTTTGTATGTATACAAATTCCAAAACAAACCCACATTGTTAAAATGTCTAATGAGGACATGTTGGAAATTTCAGTGTAAAACATGAAGACTTAAAACAAGTCAGCACAGGTACATAAAAAAGAGAGATTTTAATACTCCGCTTACTGTAATGTTCTGTCCAGAACTGTCAGCTCTCCTAAGAAAGCAGAATTCCAGATTAAGATGGTTTGAGGCTTGTGTTTTTGCAGAATGCTGGCTGATGAAGAACATGAGCTGGGAACCACAATAGAAATATCTTTCATTAGAGTATGGGTAAATGAGAGTGTTACATGCCAGCTGGAAGTGCAAGAGCTCCAGTTCCTTAATCTTCTTTGTGGTCGCTCACTAGAATCTGTGAACCCAGTAGGTCCACGTCACTCTTGTACTGGGGAGCCCAGAGTTGGACACAATGCTCCAGGCTGTGGCTTCATCAGTGCTGAGTAGAGGGGAAGGATCCCCTCTCTCAAAGTGCTGGCAACACCAGGTCGGACAGAGCTCAGGATACCATTAACCTTCTCTGCTACAAGTCTTTTTCTGCAAAGCTACTTTCCACTTGAGCAGCCACCAGCACGTACTGGTGCACATGGTTGTTCCCCACCCAGGCTGAAGGACTTTGCATTTTTTCTTGTTGAACTTATGGAATTTCTTTTGTGGAATTTACAGCATATCATCTTAATTGTCATAGTTCCAAATACCTATTTTTTTTCCAAGTATTTTTCTGTTTCACAGAATTTTTTTATTCTGTGAAAACAGAGTAAAAGCTAAACTCTAGTCTGAAACTGTTGAGCTTCCTGGGCAGTAGACTAGCCTTCTTCATGGAAACGCAGTTGCACTGTGCAATGTAGGATGCTTGATTCAAAGGATATGTAGTTTCCTCATTAAATATGGGATTTTGTCATGCTTGCACTCACTGGATATTTTATTCTGAACACTGATATGCATACAGATGTCAAGATATTGACCCATTGTTAGACTTATGTACAGCCAATAGAACTTTTTTGATAAATTGATGTTTGGGGGTTTTCTATTTTTTTAGCATATCTTGTTCTATTGATAAAAATCGGGTTTTTCACCACTGTTCTTTTACTGAAAGACCTTTAAAGACAAGAAGAATGGAAAATAATTATTTTCTTTATTTGCTATTTGTATAAAATAAAGTCGTGACTTAATTTTAAATGACATTGCAATGGAGGCTGAGATCAAAACTGGGAAATTAACTTCACAATTTGTTAGCAGTGTGCTTGAGCCAGATTTCCAGCTGGTGCAAATGACACTCTTCACCAGTATTGAATTAAACAAACATGTGAAAATTTATTTATTTATGGTAGATTTTGGCTTGCCATTTAATTATATTATGAGGGTTTAAAAAGTGCATTTTAGAAGTGGATTTAATTGTTAACAATCATATCACTTGAAAAATAGAGCTTGTTTCTATTCTGGAAGGTTGGGTCTTGAACACTTACATATCTCGTAGACATTATTGAAAGCAGCCCTTCCTAGGAAACCTTGACACTTGCGTTAACATTTAGTAACATTCAGGCTTTTCTGTTACTCAAAGAATTCTGAATAGTTACAGAGGGAGTCAAAGCATTCACTTGCAGTCAGTATTCACGTAGAAAAAAATGCTCAGTTCTTCCGAGCTCTTCAAGCTGTCATGACCTGGCCACATTTTGCTACACAAAATACAATACAGAGAGTGAGGACATTCCTGGAATTTCCCTCTGCTTATTTTTCATTTTGGTGCAAGCCAGAATGCTATTTTTGTCACAGTAAAACTTTAAATTCAGACTAGCTTTGCCTAACACTTCTAAAGAACTGCAATTCATGCATCTGGGCAGTGGTTCATTGTAGTTTAAATTCAGTACTTCCAATTATCCTTACTGATCTGTATATTGTTCCTTCACTTCTGGAGAAGTATTCGTGTTTAATAGCACCTGAAACCAACAGCAAAAATTGCAGTTGCCATTTCAAACTATCTTTTTTTTTTTTCTTTAGGTGAATATTTGAAGCAATGCATTTCTTTCTTCTGCTAGGAGCATTTATTTCTCTTCCCAGGGTTATGAAGAGTTCTAAAAGTAAAATTCAAGTTGTTAAACTTTCTTCCAAAATTTAAGGTTAGCAGGAAATACAAATGAACCCTGTAATTTTCCCATCCTTCTCAAGGGTCCTGAAGATTTTATTGCAGCTTTTCAACTTTTTAGTCTACATATCAAACAAGCAACCTGCTTTTCACAGATTTTTGCTTAATCTCTTTCTGGTTTGAGTTCCAGGCAGCGATAGCATTTGCGCTCATTTTCTTCTTACGTATGCCCTGTTTTGAGGCTTTCCTTGTAGCACAGATTAAAAGACCATGTCAGAAGCATAAATAAACAGATATATAACATAATCACATTAAAAAAAATGATGCAACTAACTCTATGGGAAGTCAATGCAAGTGAGTTTTCCTGTGGACAGTGCCTACACATGGTTTAGTCCTTGTAATTGCTGAATGTATTGTTTGAGTAAATAAATAATAATGCAGTCTCAAACTGTTAACCTCAAACTTAAAAACACTGTATTTAATCTCATAGATGCTTTATTAATTTATATATAAAATGGGAAATAAGTAACTGGGGCAGGAGCGGGGAAAGAAGTTCTTAACATCTACAAGACCAGCATAAAACACTTGATTTTTTTTGATTTTTACATTTTCTAATGTAAAAGAGCAGTCACATTTCCAATGCTATTTCAGAGAATATATTTTTAGAACATGTTTTTGTTGCTATTTCACAGTAGTAGCAGTTGCAAGTTCCTCCTTACTATTCGGTGATTCCTTGTCACAAGAAGCTTCCTTCATGGCAATGTATACTCACCTAAATCACACACAGAGTATACTATAAAGAATGAAGATATTTGTCCCTATAATTTTAACATCTTTGAATTGTAAGAAGAAATGCACCAAAAGCATTGCAGGTTCTCCTTCCCCACAGACCACTTGAAGACCTATGTTGCCAACCCTGAATGAATCAGAATGACCATAGTTTTGATCTGAAATGTTTTAAAGATAAATACACAGCATGGAGGAAGTGAGCATCAAGAACATATAGAACCCTATTGTGTTTTAATGTATGTGCAAGAAACATAAATAAAAAGCTTCCACACAGACTATTTGTGGAAGAGTTCTTTATTTTACACACCATATACAGTGTTACAGCTACAAGGGGGTAAGAAAATAATAATAAAAAGTATTGCCAATTGTAAAAATAAAGAAATATATAAGGAAAAATAAATATTTTCCTGGATGAACTTAAAAACAACTAGTGCATGTCTAGCTCTGCCTCCTCTTTGGAGGACAAGGGCATCCATAGAGGGATGGAAGAACTGGGATACCATGAGTCCTGGAAAAATCTACATCCCTGGAATGCTGCACAAATTGTCAGCCATCCTTTTAAGTATAAAAATAAGACAGCATTTAGCATTTGAACAAATAATTTTTTTACAGATATCTTTATAACAGCTTGTTTCAACAAAATGGTTACCATCTTGGACATAGCTGACAGCTAATCTTGGTGAAGAATTTAACTATGTATATTTTTACTAAATACCAGCAAGACACAGTTTAGTACTCTGAGGACACCCACACATGAGTAGAGAGGGTGTTTTTCTACTCCAAGGAATATTTCTTAAAAAAATAAGGATTCTTTCTTCTTCCATTACTTTCTGAATACATTTGTCCAAGTCTTCACCACTGTGACTTCTAAATTGACTTGTTGACTGTGAACATTCTATTGTATCTTTTCTAAACAGGATAAGGCAAACTGTATTTTATAGACAGTTTTCAAATACCATCACGTAAGATACTCAAACACAGACAACACACCCTATAATTCATTATTATTTCTGCTGCTATGAAGTCTGAAAGAACAAAAGTGCATTGATCTTGATGCATTATACAGTAGTTTATATCCTGGAGGAAAAGAGAAATACATTGATCTTTTTAGAGGCATTGAATGGTGGTAAAGATTCTCAGGCTGAAGTTTGAGGAGATTGTTTATTAAAAAAATGTGATGTCATTCTCTTTGGCCCCCTGCCATTCCTCCCTTGAGCAGAAAAAAATGTTTTCATGTTTGTGATAATAACAACATTGGAAAAAACAACATGGAAGGAAACAATACACAACAACAAAACAAAACTAAATTTAAAAAGGCACAAATGTGGAAGGACTAATAGTGAGATCTTCAAGTCAATTTTCAAAAGATTTCACGGAAATCCATCACTTGAATTAAGGAGTAGATTTCCCTCATTTCATGACTGATTTAATCTGTAAATACAGTTTTTTCTTTTAACAACTTCAACCATATATCTAGCAATATTTCTCTGCAAAATATGTATCTAAACTCAATTAATGCTGTTCTCTTA
>VXAU01006055.1:23066-55653 GCA_013399695.1 Formicarius rufipectus
TACTTGATAAAAAAAATGGTCTAAATTAGTTTTCAGGTCAATGAATTTTAAAGTTGAAGGTGGGTTAGACAAATAAAGATGACAAATTGAAGGCAAATTTTCAGACATACCTTTGCACGAAGTTTCTGCAGTCCCACATTATTGTATACTAGTGAGCTCTGAAATAGAACCTAGCAGTAGTTATGTAATGTTGTTGGTTTAGGGATTTTTTTTTTGTCCTGAATGGGCATAAGAAGAGATTTTTTTCTACTGCTAGTAGTAGAAAAATCTAGTATAACCCTTGCTAGTCTAAGGAACTCTTAGATTTTCTCTCTGTGTGTATGTGTTTGCTTGTATATGCAGACCCCTAATAGTCATATTCATGATCAGAGGATAGGAAATCTCGCTGGATATCAGAAACTGTAATCTTCATTTTACTTACGTGCTATTTTGAATTCCAGTTTTGCAGAGGATAAAATTACGATATGAAGGGTAAAGTTGGCATACTTAGTCAACTCATTTGTGTCCACTGACATGACCCAGCTTTGTGTAATGGGCAACCTTCAACATCTAGTGCTTTAGTAAATGTATAAAAGGCATAAGAACTCAATGAATTATGGCTTCAAAAAAAGCTTTTTTTGCTAACACTTGCAGCTGTGGCTACTAATTAACTTGGCTCTCCTCCTCCTGTGGTGTGTGCAGGTTCCTTTGGTTCTTTTAGAGATGTAAATAGTGACAATGAGCTCATGCCTGACATGGTGAAGTGTGAAAAAACAGAATATATTTTCTGTTCTCCTTTATCAGCATGACTGTGAAAATTCACATCCAGATAGGAGGGACAAATTTATTTGGTCCCTATCAAGTCTCGGGCCAACATTTTAAAATGTTTAGAAAATTAATTTAGAAAATTAATTAATTAATTGAGGTCCTTCTCCTCTGAGATTACCTTAGTCCTGAAAGTCATATAGGACTTACTATTTGGACTTTAAACAAATAGCAGTGTAAAACTGTACATATCTCAAGAAACTGTCTAAATTCTCTATTTAAAACAATTATGAATGTGAACTTTCATCAAATAATTATGAATTGCAAGAAATTATAATAGAGGAAAATGGATAAAACAAAAGTCAGATTAAGGATTCACATCCATAAATATTTATGGAAGAACAAGGATTAAAACTACCTTCTTTTTAAAAGTAAGTACAGAAATTCCATACTTCCTTATTCAGTATGCAAATTTTCCTTCAGTGCTGGAGTTTCCAAGCTCTGAATTCTGGTCAGATCCAATTAGACAAGTCAGAAGGCATTAAGCACTGCAGATCATGGGTTGAGAGCACAGTACGAAGGAGGAATTCTCATTTTCTATATAGCACCTGAATAATGTCTAACATAACAACAAAGAACACAGAACAAGTGTATGAATGAGCAATCTTCTTCTGCCTGTGTCACTTCCTTTTTGTCATTAAGAAAATAGACATTATTCAAGAATGGTATCAGAAAATCAGCATTTTTTATACCTGGTTTAATACTTTTTTCTGTTTATTTTCTTCAACTGTATTATCAGAAGCATACCAAGAACATTTTCTATAACATTCTGCAAACTATTGCTCAATACTTCTTTAAATTTCTCTTTCTTTTAAGTGATTTTATCATAATAACAGTTAAATAATAACATTAAATTATGAGCATGAACACCAACATTAAATTACAATTTGGATTCATAGTATGGGCAAGTTTTGAACCCTGAACAGATTTGAACCCTCAGTACCAAATTCTTCTTATTGCTCAGTTGCTATCTTATTTCTGTGTCTAATGTCTAAGGCTGATAGACAAGGTAACACTTTCTTTTTCTTCTTAGCAGACTACTCATTTCTTTCTATATGTTTCTCTTATCTCCTGACTGCACTCCTCCTTTCCTCTAAGAGAAAACAAATGTTACTTATTTCCTAACTAACTCCTTTAAAATACTGTTAAGAAAAATTCTAACCTCTGGACTACTTAAGAAATGCCAAGAACTCTTCACAAAGATTGCATTAACTTAATTTTAAGTAGCTGTTAAATTTTAAAAATTATTTATAAAATGTGCATAGATTGAGTAAAAAAAAAAAAAAAAAGTACAGGAAACCCCACAAATTTATAAAGACAATTTTAGAAGTTCCGTAACTTGCATTATCACTCTATTTGTGCATTTCTCTTCCAACTTTTTCTACAATCAAATTATTTCCAGATGTCAGAGCCATCAGTCTTTGGTTTGAAATACTACCTGTTGAAACATGTGACTTGCAGGCAATAACATTTTTATGGTCTCTCATCACCATTAACCATATTCACTTTATTTCTCCTGAACGTTCATGTTAATCTTTTTTCCCTCTCTCAGAAGACATCACAACAAGCTGAGCTTCGCTGAGGGTTTTGTGCCTGGCAGGAGACCAGCTTCCACCACAGGAATTCTCCATCCTTACTGGCTGGAGGTGTCCATTTATACAGAAATTCAACTCTAGCAACCTCTACTGGGTTTCCTAGGTGATACAACATTCACATGTAAGCTTGTTCAGGCTACATATGTGCCAGCCTCAACACAAGATGACAAGGCAGCTTGTGTCCTACAGTACCTGTGTCTTATATACTGACAAGCACCTGCAAATAATATTAGTTTTACTCTTCCTGTGTGCATATCCCTGTGCAGGTGAGACTGGCTAAATTTGTTGTATTATAAGACAGGAGTTAGTGAAAAACAAAAAAGCTTGCTCAGTAGAAGAGCATATTTTCTTTCCCCTCCTAAGCCTAAAAGCATATTAAATGAACTAAACATTTGAACTAAACATAAAACTGAACAAATGTTGTTGTGCGTAAATCTCAAACCTTCTTTAACCTTTGTTTTTCTGTTTCATTATTGTTTCCACCATTGCCTCCAGCCAATTTTTTAAAAGTTGTTTAATAGAAATGTCTATTCAGAAAGCCTATTGAAACAACATGAACAATTACGTCTTTTCCATGCATTACAAAGCAAACATTGCAAGCACTATTGACCCTCACCAGATGGATGGTAACAATACCATCCAACAAAGCTGAGAGCTTAGGTAAAGCAGAATGACATCACTGAGACAGAAAGAAGCCTCAAGGGATAAGTAAAATAGACATGTTCCTAAAGGCTGATTACCCATTAAAAGGGCTTGAGAAAATATTGCTAGGAAGAAGTGCTGAGCAGTCAGGTTTATGCATTCAGCTTCTTTTCATCAGCCTTTATACAGAAGAGAAAAATATATGAGCTACTGAAGGGCTCCTCCTTGCATTCAGTTTGAGATCTATTAAAAGTTGTGAGTGACTGTTGACTAACATTTAACCATGGAAGATGGAACACAGAATAGAGTGAGACATTGTCTTCAGTGAGTATAAACTTCTATGGGCTTTGAACAGTTTCCTTTTGAGAGGAAAGAACTATGGAAGCATTGTGAAGCTTGTGTTTATGGCTTACAGGTCTGTCCTCCATGTAGACACTTCCAAGTCCAAGGAGACACTTCCACTTAGTAGAAATTAGCAGAAAACAGACTTGTGAATATTTTTCTAAGGAAAGAAGGTGTAAAAGGTTTGTTACATTTTTAACCCAGAAAATGCCACTTCTTTTGAATAGTTCTAGCTTTCTAAAACTTAAGCTGTTTTTTATTTCACTTGTTTCTCTCCTTCCACTGCGGTCCACACCCTTGGAAGATCTGGCTTTCAGCAGATCAATGTGATCTACAGCAGAACATCAAAGAATTTGAATGAAATCTGCAAAACCCTAGTTCTGCTTCCATGCATCATATACAAGGTCATGGTCAAATTTGTTTTCAAATACAGTATATTTTTCCAGCAGTGGCAGATGGGTATTTTTTTAGTCAATTTTATAAGGTACTACTCCAGACAAAACCCCAAAACCTTTATAGTTAAGTTTATGTAAATATCTGCAGGAAGTTATGGAAAATGAAAACCACAGGCTGAGACACATAAAGTGATCCTGGGTTGAACAATGAAAAAGACACTACAAAGGAGAGAGTTGAGAAACAAGCATTTTGATTTGCTGCAGATGGCTAAATCTGCAGCAAATCAAAATAGTGTATCAAAAATGGGACCAAATTAACCCAAACTGAAAGCAAGAAAGAGCCTTCTGACAGTCCTAACAGAGAGATTAAAATATGTTAAAATGAATCTCAGGAAAGACGACACTATTTTTAAATATCTAAGAAGGATTAAACTTACAGTTTCAAATAATGCATTAAATTTCTTGATTAGTCACTGAATCATAATGGGAAAGTTTTCAATCATGAGAAACCAGCTGAAAACATAACCAGATAGCCACCCAAGCCACTGATGAGCTGTAGCTTATCCTCAGCATAGCACTGCTCATTACAGTACATACCCCTAACTGGGTAACAAACACACAAACCTACCTATGGTCATCTTACTGCTGGCTTTGGATTTGTTACTTTTGGTGTCTTCCCATCTCAGACTGAAGTGTGATGCCCATACACTTGAAGGCCCATTCTGCAAGAAAAGCCCAAAGGGAGTTGTTAAAAAGAGGCAAACTCAACAGTCAGGTGCATTCCAACCACAGTCCTGCCGAGCAGTGGCAAAAGCAGCTTTAGTGGGGATGTGACAGCATATGTGTGTGCACGGCCATGCAGCTCTGGCTTTGGTCTTCCTGCCAAAATCATGAACTCCCTCAACCAACATGGCCTCCTTCAGTGCAGTCATATAAAAGAAAAAAATGTGGTTTGACATTTTTGAGGCAAAGGAAAGGTAAGCTTCTGGAACATATCACTCAGAGGGAAATATTTCTTCAGCTAAAGACCTTTTGTTTTAATCAAACTGACTTCTAGACCAGGTTTAATTACTCTTTTTATGGGACAGGAATCTCAATATTCTTTTGTTCTTTAAAAGCTTGCTGCAACACGAGCAGAATTGTTACCAAACAAAGAAAAAGAGATTCCTAATACAATGAATCCAAGGTAAGAAAATTTTGAAGAGCTGCAATATGAGCAGAAGATCTACCAAACAAAGATAAAAAGAGATTTCTAATATGATGAATCCAAGGTAACAAATTTTTGAAGAGCTATGTAATCCTTGCATAGTAACAAAGAAAAATTCTTTGAAGAGGAGCGTATAGCAGGAGTTAGTCTTGTGAAATTCAAAGCCACTAATATTGGTTGGTTTTTAATTAGTCTATCATTGTTTTGAAGTTGAACATGAAATGAATTATTGCTGTGATTTAGAATGAATTCTATTGCACTTCAATTCAGTGCTGGATTTATTCCAGAAAGAAACGCACATAAAACAGATATCTAAAGATCCACTGAAGGCCAACATGTACAAACACAAAATGTTTTAAGATTTGTGAGATGGTGTATATCATAGAGGGGTAATAGCTGCTACATCAGCTCTTTATTGATTTTGAAACATGGTAGGGAAAGTTGTTCAGATACACCAGCCTCTCCTTTACATGGAAATGCTACCAAAAAAATAATGTAACTACCTATGACAGAATTCATAATTCAAAAACAAATATCATTTATACCTTGTAATAATAGTAGTAGTAGTATTAAGGACTATAAGTCTTAGAAGGGCATTTTAAAACTATGAAGAAACAAACAACTGATATTATTTAATTTATCTGAAACAGAAGAGTACCATAGAGTTCTCAGAAATTTTTGTGAACATTTAGTTGATACCCTTTCATGAATGTGAAATGATGTGGGTCATGATTTCAAATGGTAGAACTTATTCAAGTTAAGCTACAACAGTTTTAACTACTGTGTTCAAGCAACTTACAACATGATAAATTGCAAATTATTAAGTCTGAATGATTAAGATGTTTGTCCCAGAAAAGTGATGCCCTACCTCCATATGGCCCCTTCACTAGTTACATCCTGTTCTTTCTCAAAGCGTGTTATTACCAACACTCCTTGCTATTCACAGCTATCTGGCTGTTGGTATTTGAGAAATACACATTATACCCTTATCTCCTGGGATTCTACAAGGTGTGTGCATGCCCACATACACATGTGTATTTTACAGTCATTTATATTTCAGGGACTTGGAGATGAAAACTTAGCCAATATAAGAAGAAGATCCATCAAAACAGCTGCACAGAGGAGTCATGGAAAGGCCCTTCAAAAATGTTAATAGTGCTACTAACCTGGCTATGGAAAAGAAGCAAAGTGCACTTTGAAAAGTTTATTCTTAACCACCTGAGAAGTTAACATGTACATAGAAGAATTTCTAAGTCAAATTAAATGCATGTATATAATTGAGCAAGTACATGGATATACATATGCAAACATATGTGCTGGCTTGCATCTGTTCCATGCCATTATTGCCAGTATTCATAACTGTACCTAATTATACTGCAATATTATATAATGCTATATTCTTGCTATAAATGGGGAAAATAACCTGAAGAGACCAAGTTTCTTTTTGTCAGTATTCTTTCTCTCTACTTGTATTCACACTTTTCTGTTACTCCCTTAGACTCTATTTAGTGTTGAGTACTCTCTGACCAGAATGGGTAGCACTGGGCCCAGTTATCACATTTGTCCCATTTGGCTTCTGAAGAACCACTACATCTGACAATAAAAACTATTCCAAGACCTCTTTCACATCCAAGGCCTGAGCCTTCAAGCCAGTACAGAGGAAATTTTGTGAGGACTAAGCCAAACTATTCCGTTAAGGCTTTGAGGACAGATCAAATAAGGTTGTTTCAAAGATTATTGCTTGGCCACTTTTCAGTGATTTCTGACAGAAATGCAGATTTTTATAGAAACCTCTAAGCAAATTTACCCTCTACGTAGTTTAATAGAGGAGTGTTATACTCTTACAATTTGTTTTTTAAATTTGTATATTATTTGAGTCAAGGCATTGAATAAAAATGATTTACAGTACCCTAGAGCATTACTGCAAATGTAATTACTGTAAAAGGAAGAAGATTACATAAGCAAAACAATTTTTTTACCAAGAAGAGGAAAAATTTAAGAACAAAATATTCTGATTTGGAAGGGACCCCTAAGGATTATTAAATCTGATTCTTAAGTAAGTGATCTATACAGGGACTGAACTCAGAACCTTAGTGATATAGAGCACCATACTCTAACCAACTGAGTTAATCTCAAGGTTAATCTTACTGAGATGCCTTAGCAAGGTCTGAAAGCTATCCTGATTCTCTACCTTTATGTTATTACCAACTTTACTGGCAAACAGTCTGAAATACTGTCCACACTATCTTTCATACCAGTAAAAAACTACCATTTTCCACAGCTTTATTATCTCCCCCAGAACATATCTCAGGTATAAACATCTTATTTTCATCTATCTGAAACATAGATAAGCATCCTGATATGGGTTTTTCTATTACAAAAGAAGTTTAGTTTAAATGGGTAAATTACTGTTGACTTGTTTTGGTTTGGTTTGTTTTTGTTTTTGTTTTTCGGTAAAAGTATCGTTGTAATTCAGGAGACAATTTTTGAAGAAGAGAAATAAAGAAGCAAAACAGGGAATATCAGATCATTACTTCACAAGTTGGATTTCCTTTGTGAGTGATTCACTGAGGAACCAAAGCCAATATGGCAAGAAGCCATGTGTTCTTCTGGGAAAAAGCTTAAATACAAACGGTAACTGTTATGTGAAATTTGCACTCTAACAAAATAGACATTTACTTCTTTAAAGAGAAGCATCTTTATAGTACCGAGAATAAATTATAATGATAATAGAATAACATTTATTTAAAACTACAGTAAAACTTTGCACCACAGTTAATGTTAACAAAAGTAAGTTTCAAAAACAGATGCTTCAAATTGTGAGGATTAGGAAACCTCAGAGGCATGGGGTTTAAACTTTTCTTTCCATTCTATTATTTCCAAAATAATGCTGCATCCAGTGAGAAGAAATGAAAGGGAATAGTTCTGAAATTTTAAATCTGTTTTTTTCCAGTGCATATTATAATGGAGACTACATAGAGCAATATAAAATGTTTCATCAAGTTCATCATTCATCAAAGGCCTTTTGATAGGTCACTATACAAAGGCCACTATTCAAAGCTCCTGTTTGAAGAACTTCCTTTGTTTTAAAAGGTTCTTTCCAAGGTAAAATGCTATGAACAATAATTTTCTTTCTGTTACTAAAACTTTTTTAATTAATCAGTCCAAGTGCACAACTGAAACTTTGCAGAATATTCTGATCACTTGCCACCGGTTTAACAGTCTCTTTATTTCCTCCAAGTGCTCAAAAACTCCTCAGAGGTTTTCCAAAGAGGATCCAGTACCAATACCTTCTTATGCTTGTACTGGTTGTGGTCAAAATTGCAGAGTCCTGACTATACTACTCTCCGCTACTTTTAGAGGGACTTCCAGAGAGCAAGGAGTTAGTCTTGCAACAGAATCACCAAGTTCTTTTCATGTTTTTCAGTACTTGAATTAGAGTAGACAACAGTTGTAACATTTGTCTACTAAGCAGGCCTTAGGTTTATGTGGCTGACAAAGAATGAGCATATGTCTTGGTATGAAAGAACCATCCACAGTTTAATAAACATACTACAGTTATATAGACAAATTCTTCTTATGAGGTCTGAATTATATTTTCACTCAAATATTACTTTTTCACTCATGAAACTTAAAAGTTAGCAAAATTCTTTGCTACTCCACATAAACCTTGGATGTGTATTTACCCTCTCTTCTCTCACAAAGGTGCTTTATCTGAACGCCTTCATTCCTGCAGCTTTTGCAATATAAGTTTATCTCTACTACCACTCATTAGAACAGCTGCTAGACAGATGTCAAAACACTAGTAGTGGTTAAGTAAATAAATTCTTACTTTCTAAGAACATTGATTATTAAATATCTTAATTGCAATCGCCAGCTAAAAAAAAACTTTAAAATAAAATAAAGTGTTAAAAAATACAGCTAAGTACAAAAAGTTTCTAAAAGTGTGAAATAAAAGCTACAAAATGTTCTGGGGATAAGACAAATAATCAGTTCACTGACTTGTCATTCATCTCAAGCTCTACAGTTGGCACTAGTCTACGGAGATTTGTCTTTGTTTTTTAAGAATTCCACTCTTTAGGACAAGCCAAATAAGATTCAGTATCTATTTGATTCTATCTGTCTTGTTCAGTAACAAGTTCATGTGAAAGAAAAGACAATCTGGTTGGATTGGTTGAATTTCTTTCTGTGCTGCCTGTTCACACGACCTAATCCAGAAATTGATTAATCTCTTTCATAAGAGTTTCTATAATAAAACATTTTGTTCCTGTAAATACAAAAAAATGTATTACCATCCATGAAGACTTTTAAATTCTCTAACTATTAAATTTATTTTATAGGAACATATAACTCCTTAAAGAAAATATTTGAAAGAAGTTCACCAGAAAAATAAATAGTTGCAATATACTCGTCACAAGATTCAAGAACTAAAAAGGTAGAAATTAAAAAAACACAGGAACCTAATAATAATGTGTCTTCTGTAGTGGTTATAGCACATTCAATTCAGATTCTCTTTCAATGGCCTACTGTTGGAAATTCAGTCTTATTTTCATTGAAGCCCGTGACTAATCTTTAATTATCTTCAGATGCAAACAAGCCTGAGCCTACAGTAAAAACATTCATTTAAGAGGAAATAAAGTGAGATGAAAAATCTGTTTCCACAGATCATCTCCCACCAAAGAAGGCCTTTCCTCTTAGCGGATACAGACATTGCTTTTAAAAGAGACATATGGTCATATCAAACAAACATTCTAAATATAGTGTTAAAGGGCAAAAGAAACAGGAATGTATGACCATTACACATTTGTGCTAATTTGTTGTTGTTGTTGTATTCTTTTCTTCTTTGTGGACAATATTCTAAGAAAAAGAGCAATGTTTCCTGTAATTTCTCTGGAAGTGGTATGTGCTGTCTTCAGTTGCACTTAACTTTGACATCTGCAGCTGCAATGTTAAGGAAAAGGCAAAAGTCACCCAGGCAAATACACGTTGGTTGCCTTGGAAGTAACACCTGCTTGAAACAGCTGTTTCATAAAAACGACAATGCTCACTTCAGTAACAGTCTCTCACTGAAAGAAAAAAGTACACCTAAACACAGTGCAGCCTTTATTTCTTCCTGAGGACTTCAGTGCTCTGTGCCATACCACATGCCAGCCCCAGCATCAGCCTCCTGAAATGAGCTTTGCCCCTTTCTTTCTTCCTCCTGTAAAGAAGCCCTCATGTGACTTATGACTCTATAATTAGTAGGAATGCAAATATTTTGAAAGGCTGAAATTAGATGCAAGCCTGGGTCATATCATCTGGACATGAATGTTCCCTTTACTCTGGGAACTGGGAGAAATCGGATCCAAGGCTTTGGTTTTGGCTTGTCCTGGAGTTAACGAAAACATTCAGATCAGGAGATGAGTTCCCTCATAGCTCAGGTGTGATGACATTCAGAACTTTGGTTTCCTTGAGAACTGCAAAGTAGGACAGACCAGAACATAACAGCTACAGCATATCAAACATAAATTCCTAACCTTCTAGCAAACAGCCTAAAAATAGTACCAAATTACATTTGCCTTCAAGAGGCAAGGCAAGCTGGATGCTTCCCTGTTCTAGTTGGCCACTTTAACAGCTAGGCTGCCATAGTAAACTCCAAGATTTTGGAGTTGGAAACATGCTACTCCCTTATTTCCATGGAGTCTGACTGTGCGTGTTGGGATGATCACCACACCAAGGCTCTCTAAGCAATGGGCTTTGATGTGTGTAAGCATTAGATAAACACAATGCTGGTCAGGAACACTGAAAGAACATTTCTAACAATCTCACATGCCTGAGGAGCTGTGGGGTAAACAACAGTTGTGTGAACATCACCGTAAATGAAGGTGGTCTTTAAATACATATTTTTAATTATTTTTTAGCAGCAGTGCAGTGTGACCTCATCCCTCATTATAGATCAAAGATCCCATGTGAGGAAGAAACATTGCAGAGTCCCACCCACATAAAAAGCATGCGAATTCTCCCATGCCAGATAAAGGGAGAATTTCTAATGGAACCTTTCATTCAAAAAATGAATTGCCTTCGACTTTTACAAACACCCAAATTTCTTCATGCAGGGGACATGCAGGTACAGGAAGAAAAGAATACATCGTGTGGACTTTGTTTTCACAGAAAAATACACTAAAACCTGAGGCCCTATTGGAGATTAGATGCCTCCAGATTTAGGTGGTACTGGAGTAGACCCATGCCATGAAACTTAAGTCCAGATGCATTTCCAAGTACAAAGACTCCACTTGCTCAGAATTTCTGCAGTTAAAAATGGTTAATAAAAGTGATGCTACTAGACCATCTGATTCCTAACAGATCTGAGAATTCCCTGATTAATTAACAGAACCAAAAATACATCAATAAAAGGATTATAAACCGAAGAATAACATAAATCACCATAGAAAAGCAGAGATGTCAAGAAGCTTCCATTTAAACTCTGTGAAGCAAAATACCATAACCCATCAGATGCAGCCAAAAAGCTCAGTATAGGAAAAAACCGGAATGAATTTCATCTGAATATTTTTAATTTTTTTTCTCTAAAAGGTCTAAAATAAAATTACATGCTCTTTGTGTTCAAAGCAATTCTGCAACATTGCAATTTCATTTATACATTTATACATTTTCATAGAATATGAGCCAAAGTTAAATGTTTATAAGGCTGAGATTTTCTTCCGAGTTCGATCAATAAAAATGTTCCTAATCCTAAAAAAAAGACAGTATTGTTTGGTTATTCTTTGCATGTGGATCCATGCATGGGTTCAGCTTTACTACCTAGGATTAAAAAAAAAATCCATCTCATATCTATAAAAGGAGATTAATTATAATACCAAAATCTCCACATATAATTTACATGACAATTCTTCGCAAATATCCAGGTATCAAAACCAAACCATTGACCAAGTCACTATCTGCATTCCCCTAGATGAAATCACAAAGACCTAAACAAAGGCATTCCCAACATATTAAATATGTCAGCAGCATCACATAGGTTACTTTATTACATTTATAGATTTATATACAACCTATTCACATATATTAATTAATAAAAGAAATCTTGTTTTGCAGCCATTGTGTATCATAGTTTTCATTTACTATGAAATTTTTACTCAAATGTCAATATACTGTGACAAAACAAGAGCTAATATTCCAAAAGAGTTCTGTCATAGATTTTCTATGTGATGCTAAGCCTTAAACTAACATTTCTTAAAATGATTTCTATTCCCTACTTTGAATGTCAGACACTGGAACCTGAAATAATGCTACCACTGCACATCAAAATGTGATAGTTCAATCAACTAATCAAAACGGCTGGGATTTTCTTTTAACAATTCTCTTTTCTAATACAAATTGGTTTTCACCAGATCTGAGGGAAGAAACAAGCTGAATGTGATACAGACTCACTTGGACTTTAGTAAGAAGAAGATTATGATTATGAAAAAGTCTAAACTGGACATCGTTTATTCTACACTGAGACTCAGGTATTCTCCACCTTAGATAACATGCTGTATTCTATTATTGTCATACTGTGATTCATTTTATACTCTTGAGTCCAGTAAACAATATCAGAGAATAAATAAAAGAGACTGAGTTGTAAACTGTTAAGTCTTGAATACAAATTGCAGGCTTCAGCTCCCAATAGTAATTAGATTTCTTCATATTCTCTTTCTTTCACTTTCTGTGTCGCACAAGTAAAAGTGTCTTTCACTACAGAAAGTCACAAAACAAATAGTAATTTACAAAAAAAAAAAAAAANCAAAAAAAAAAATAATTTAAAAAAAAAAAAAAAAAAAAAGAAAAGAAAATCAGGGTGAGTACATAGACCTGCTTAGTTTGGCCTGTCTGGTGATATTGAATAGCACAAACTGCATAATTCTATTCACAGACATAGGTACACCACTTCCATCCATCTGGTTAAGCATTTGACAAAATCTGCACTTCTACAGTAAATAGACTCTGAGGACAGCAGTTCATCAGATTGTTACTCTGTGGAAAATAAACAAGACTCCTATGACACTGTACAAACTTCAGCAGACTCTTTTACAGTATCTGAATGCAGGGGAGGAGGGAAACCCAAACAAAACATTCCTTACTGCACGCACAACACAAAAGTTTTGTAAAAACAGAAACAGTCTATTGCCCACAGGTTTCACAATCATTCAATGAAATTTCACAATTTAATAACAGTAAACTCTCTGTTCTTCCTTTAAATTACTATCAAATATTGTCCCATGTACCCAACCTCCTACACTGTTTGGAGCTGACCAGACTCCCACTTTCCCACTCAATAATATTAAGCGTGTAAAGGTATTTCTGTGTTATCTAAACACAGTGGCAAAAGTCCACATGTAGTTTCTCACGTCCCAAACCATAATACTACGTCTGAAGTAGAACCCCTTGGGACCACTCTTTAAAGCCAAAAGCAGCTTGTAAGTCATATTTATAAAGCAGAAAACCAGCGTTCTCTTTGTGAACTTATCTACTTAAGTTTTACATTTACCTAAGCTGTTCCATACTGCCTGCCAAAGATGCTCAGCACTTTTGTCATTCAATGTCTTCTTCCTGTCTGACAAAGAAAAGCCTTAACTCTAATAAAACTTTGTTCTCAAATATTATATTTAGTTTTGGGACCCTCATTACAAGACGTAGAGGTGCTGAAGTGTGTCCACAGAAGGGCAATAAAGCTGGTCTGGAGCACCAGTCTGATGAGGAGCAGCTGAGGAAACTGGGGTTGTATCATCTGGAACAAAGAAGGCTCAGGGGAGACCTTAATGCTCTCTAAAACTACCTGGAAGGAGAGGCTCATGATGTCTAAGTGTGGCACTTGGAGACATGGTTTAGTGACTGGCACCATTAGATTAATGATTGGACTCATTGATCTTAAAAGTCTTTCCCAACTTAAATAATTCTATTATTCTGTAACACAGTATTGTTATCTTCCATCTAGACAAATCAAGACCTTGTGGCAGTGTCCAGCAGTTCAGATAAATAAATGAGTGGTGCCTATCTCTGCCAGGAAAAGTGAAACAGTCAGTACAATGGGGTCTACATTGCCTGTTCCACCCATAAATATCACATTTACTCTTTCTATGAATGTCAAGTTTCATTTTGGAGCAAAGAGGACTAGTGCTCATTAAAAGACCATATTTTTGCTTCCTGGTATCAATTCTTAAAGGAACTGAAAACATTTAAAATAATGTTAAAAAAAAAAAAAAAAGCCATTACCTTTTTGTGAGACAACAGATCAGTGAGCTGTACAGTGTACAGGTCAGAGTACAACTTAAGCAATTAGTTCGTATGCAGACAGTCTGCTCTTGAAGTTTGATTTATGGGACCAGTCTTGGTTTCACTGAGTTGTCTGAAGTGGTTTTACTTGAGGCCAAGGATTATAGATTGGGATGTGGAAAACAGAGTTTCTGAGAGAGATTCACTTCCTGGCTTCATCAAGTGTTATGAGTAAACATAAACAAGGGCTGTGATGCTTCAACCACCAAAGCACTGCCAAGACAAATATTGTGTTACCTACTTAGCAGCCATGGTTGAACAAACAAAACATTTTCATCTCCCTTCAAATGAAAAATTTCTTCAGTCATTTCCTAAAGAAAAGGTACTTATGTTAGCCTCATTCCTGTTTGATATATCAGTAGGTAATCATGCTCAACTCACTTTCATCATTCACCATTATCTATTCTTGCCCTTTTCTTACAGAACAATTACATAGAACATTAGATTAAAAGGCCATGCAGGCAAGGAAGGACAGCAGCTGCAATCCTTACTCAGGCAGGATGACTCTTGGTTACCACATTGCTACAACTCAGGAGACCTTCTCGCATCTTGAGAAGTCAATGAACACTGGCTGAACATTCAGAATTAAGGCAGACAAGGAAATGTGATTACAGGCTCACAAGCTGTGAAGAAAAATGAATGAAGAAACATGAGCAGTGGCAAGCAGGTAAGTGGCACAGAAGGAAGGCTCTGGATACCATGCTGACTGTCAGAAGCAGTGGCAGGGCTGGGCGAAAGGAAGGGAGCCTGGGAAAGGATACCAAGGATGAAGACAACAAATGGAATTTACTGAAAACATGTACTGAATTAGGACAATAGAAGCATGGTGATCCACTCTCAACCTTTGTTTCAAACATAGAGTTTCTCAGAGTAAAAGAAATAAAATTGAACATGATTTCTGCTTGTTTTTACCAAAACAGAAAATTTAACTAATTATTGCCAAACATATAGCAAAGCCCACTTTCACTTTGTTTTATGTACTTGTTTACAGAAGCTGAAATTTTGGTAAAAGTAATTCTAGCAATATATAGGTTTGTGAACTATGCTGTCTGATTTAGAAAGTCCTTTTTACTGCCTGTACATATAGAGAAAGTTATTACACCTCAGTCCATAAGCCCCAAGCTTTACCAGGTATACATTTTAATTTTAGACTTCGAAAGGTTTTGCTTACACAACACTTGCAGAGCCTTTTGATTCTTAGACACCTCAAATTCATATCTGGAATAGAACAGCATATTTTTCTGTGGGAGATTTCTTTAAATTTGATGAGAAAATAAGCATTTTGGTAAAGTGTTTGTTTTACAAAAACAAACACGCAACTTCATAAAAGCATTACAACAGATTACCAGGACTAACCAGCATTATTATAGTAAGGAACTTTTGTTGCACTCAGCAAACATGAACTCCATACCACTTAAGTAAGATACTGAAAACAGATTGCTTGGGTTACTCATGAGAAAAGAAAAGAATGAAGAAGGCAAGATTAAGAGAAGAAAGAAGGAAGAGTCCCACACTGATGGCTTTGAGGAGACCAGGACAGGGCAAGATGGTGAGTGCCTCTTTATAGACTCTTGCTGTTGTGGCCACTCCCTCTAGGTTGGACTTTTGCTTCATTGACCATTCCCTATCTCCTTAGCCAAAGTGAGGGGTGCCACAGCCAATCAGAAATGAAAAATAATAGATTTATTAAAGGATATTATCACTCTCCTAAAGTATCTCTATGTGTTTCTAGCCCCTATAATTCTGTCTGTATTCCTCTGTCTGTATAATTCTTATAGTGTTTGTATATTTCGTCTTCAAACTGCTTTGCAAAGCAAAAAATTCACTCTTGCATTTCTAACTCATGACCAAAATGAATTCCAAGGAGAATCTTATTTTTAATGTCGCTTCTTTTGTTCATCATAGAGAAAAAGGTGGATTGTGTTCAAATGCTAAAGACCGCGTGTCACCATGACTGTCTGACTGTCCCATTCATCATATAAAATAGAAACATAAATACTACCTGGATTTTCCACTATATTAAAAAAAATATAAATTGTAAATTTCATTTTATGTAACTAAAATAGCCTTTACTAGACATTTCTGTTATTTTCATTTGCTATTTCTATAACCAAGTGATAGAAGTTTCACACGAAAAAACCACATAGGCTTTTCAATTGAACATGGAAAATGTGATTCTACACATTTTAATTCAATCCTTTTTGTTCACAACTTCAACACTGAAACTCAGAATAACTGAATTGGGAGTTAAGCTTGAATTAGGTAAATTTTAGGTAGGCAGTCATGTATAGGGAAAAAACCCCTGGACTGTACTGGATTTCAGTGCAGTCAAGCAAAGCTCATTTAATTTAAATAAAATAAATTTTAATTAAAGTAAAATACATTTCAGTGCTTTCGTATGAAAATTGGCATCTGACACAATGGAAGTTAAAGTGAAACAAATAGTAGAAAGAACACTTCAAAGAATGGTTAATATAAGGAAATTAATTATTTATAAAGATTTAATTTTAATTTACAAGATATATACATATAAGTTAATCTTGCTATCCATAATAAGATATACTTATTAAGAATGGTGAATACAGTAAAATTAAAAAGAAAGCCATATTTTCCATGAACAAAGGCATAGCTAAATACAAAATGCTCATAACTTTTCAGAGACAGAGAGCCAAGAAGAGAAATTCTACCAGAAATATTCACTGTGTAAGTTGGTCATAATTTTCTTTTGCCTTCTTTTTCAGTCATGTTAGTGCACCATTTTTGTGTTTGCAAGGAAAGAAAAAGAAAATCATGTTTTAATGGAGGACTGGGGTGGAGGAAATCAAACCATGTACTTTGGATACCTGTCCTGAAAGCGAGGTTTTGTTTTGCACCCAAAATTAGGCCATTGTATATATTACAGCACATCATGGTGTAAGAGTTACAGGAAGCCCAGAAACTAAGTATTGTCCCCATAGTAATTTCCAATGTCACTCTGATGAAACGAGGTTTTTGCTAGATGTGTTAAAACAAGTATCTGAGTATCTGCAGTAAAGAAAATCAATGTACAAAGAATCTCTAGCTCTTAAAAGCATAAAAAAGTCCTCACTTCTATTACTGGATATCACTGAAGTATATTACAAAAAAAAAATAAAATTCAAAGTCTTGGAAATCTGTCTGCACACTGAGAAAATGAGTATGCCCAAATCCCAAATGACAGCATATAAAACCAGACTCTTCTTCCTGCTTATTAATGACTAATTCAGATTAAACAAAATGAATACATACTTCCATTGAATCCCTCAGGAAATGAGGCAAAGAGCAATTTACCTCTCATGGAACATCCACTATAAAAAGCATACAACAGGTTCAATCTGACAAAAAGTAGCACACAAACAAATCTCTTTTATAGAGATTTATTTAAAATTACTTATTATACTACTTTATAATGCTTTGTAATGTAGAATAAAATAATGGTTCTGTTTTTGTTTAGACACTGCCAATACTCCCTTTCCCCTCACCACGAGTCAAAACCTGAACTGGAAAACACTTTTCTTCTGTTGTTGACCATGAGATGAGCTCAGTTGGTGAGACCGTGGTGCTAATGACACTAAGATTATGGGTTTGATCCTTCTATGGGCTATTCGCTGAAGAACTGGACTTGAAGATTCTGGTGGGTCCCTTCCAACTCAGAATATTCTGTGACTGTTGTTGTACATGCTAGATATGTGCATTGAGATTGTTGCCTTCAACTGCAGCTAGCACAGAAAATATTTTTACTAATGAGTTATAAAAATAGAGAAGTAAAGGCATGGGAAAATGGGAAAATGTCTGATTGACTTTTCACAACTTTTTCTAACTTCTTACAGAGAAAAGTAACTAACTTTTCTTGTTAAACTCATCTGCCACTTTCATTTATTTACTATGTAATTGATTCCATGTTCCCCATGTGATCTAAGGTGGATTTTGTGGAAATGACTTTTTCATGATGATAAAAACTCATGGTGATTACTCTCTCTTAGTTGGTGTTCACACAGACACAAAGAAAACTATCACAAAACAAAAAATGCCAGAATTAAGAAATCAAGTTTCTCCTGAAATTTGAAGTTTACAAAGCATGTAGTGTCTTTCCCCATCCCCCACTTTGCTCTTCAGCTCTTTCCTCCTCGTTCTCACACAGTCTTCTTCCTACTCTTCACTGTTTCAATGGCAACAATTAACAAAGACATCTTGAGAGCCAAGAACAACGTGCTCTTGTTGATCTGTACTCGTAAGATTCACTTAGTGGATTTTTTTGTTTTCTTTTCCTTACTCAGAAAGTTGAAAACTCATGTTTCACTAGAGTGATATGTGGAGTTCTTTGTTTGGGGATTTGAGAAAAAGCCAAAGCTTTGCCTACAGTCTTTGAGACTCAAATCCCAGAGGTATTGCTGAAGTTCAGCTAGGACTCAGTCTAACATTAAGTCACTTTTCACAACAGTTGTATCTGTATTTGAAAAATAAATGGCTAACAGTGATGAGCTGACATACACTGTTCCTGAAGAGACCTACTTATATACCTGCAAACTAAATATGACAAGTTAATTAGCACAATCAGCTATGGATGTTCAGATATTTCTCTGCCAAAGAATTAGAAAGGCTGTCTCCAGAGCCACAAGGTAGAGTATCTGTGGTAGCAATGATGTCACCCTCGGGACAGGCTTTAACTGGAGCAATGAAAGGAGCTGTTATGTTTCTCCTCGCCCAGCAGGTGTGAAGGCAGCACAAAGGACATTCAGAAAGGAATTCCCTTACATGAAACTTAATCAGACTCATTCTGGGTGTTGCACACCACTGATTTCACTGCCTGGAGAATGAATGGAGAACAAATGCTGATTCATTATATTTTGTAATTGCTTCTGAAGAAAAATACGTAATTCTGAGAAGTTACCAGTTCTTACTGTCACTTTTATTTCTTCTTGATTTCATTGTTACTTTTCTTTCTCCTTCTTTTCTCATTCATTTGATGACTCCTTCTTCAGCAAAGTCCTGAAGTCCAATTCATCTAAATATGTTTAAGCCTAAATGTCATCTAAGTCCTTTTATTTTCCTTTTAGTTTACCATAGGTAGCTTTATAGAATGAAAATTCAGAGGAGGTGACAACACAGACAGCTTTAAGTTGTGGTTCAGTTCAAGACCCTCATTGTTGATGAATATATTGATACAGGTCAACAGTAATCATCTCTAGTCAGAAACTGCCACTGCAGTGGAATTAACTGTAGCTTCTGCTCCCTCTTTCTTATGTAAGTTAGCCTTATAAATTATGGCCTGCAGTATAAAAGGTTTTTAATTAAAAGGTAAATTAAACAAATAAATGTTATTACTTTTTTTTCTGTAGGGCTATAACTTTCATTTAATAAAATACTTGACCTGAATCACCAATTAAAATAAATTCTACAGCATCTTTCTTACTAGAAAAA
The DNA here is from genome assembly GCA_013399695.1 of Formicarius rufipectus. NCBI lineage: Eukaryota > Metazoa > Chordata > Aves > Passeriformes > Formicariidae > Formicarius > Formicarius rufipectus. The sequence goes on from VXAU01006055.1 coordinate 42,800, forward strand.
ACAGAAAACACTTTTTCTGTTCTAACTTTGGAGCAGCTGCACTTTTCAGTTTGAGATTGTTCAAATGACTGCAGGATATCGTTTGTTATTTCATTGGCTCAGATTTATAGGCTTAGCCAGAAGATTTAAAAGTGCATCACTTTGAGAAAAAAAATCCACTCTTGAAAGTATCACAAGAATTATAGCACAAAGCTTTTATTAGTATGTATCTTCAGCATGGTTTTATTTACAATTCTCATAATTCAATTAAAATCCTAGTCTGCCAGCAGGAGTTTTGACATTGCAAGTAAATATTTCCTGGATCTCAAACAAAATTCCTTTCATTTCAGAAAGTCTTTTTATATTCTTCGTTCGATATGAGTTATATTTAAAAAAAAATTGCAGAAGAAATCGAGCATCTGTCATACAAGACCTAAAATTTCACAAAAAGGAACCCACCTCCACCTCTTTTTTTTTTTCTAAAAATCAACTTTGGTTCATCTTTGTTTTTATTTGCACTATTCTTAAAAAGCACTTCCATCTCTGGTAGTTCCAAGATTACATTTCTTTGAATAGTAACTAGCAAAAAGGAAAATAAGTGTGTATTGCAGGTATTTAAATACATAGTTACCTACTATTTTGCTCTCTAGAGCACTGAAACTGGTTTTCATGTTGAGTTCCAGAAAGGCAGTGAGTAGAAACATAGAGTACCCCTCTCTTTTGTGACATGGTCAATGCATGGGAGATCTTGAGAAGAGCAGCGGAATGACATCCGCCCCACTCCCCAGAACAGCAGCTTTCTTGAAGAGCACAGGATGGGAAGAAGGCAGTCCTGGTCCCAAAAGACAGACACTCCATGTAGTTTTATTTCTGTCATGTAACCCTTCCAGTCAAGGTAATCTTTTCTAGCACTGCAAACGCATTTAGAAGTGCACAGCCTCACAAGATTAAACATTAATTTCTGTTTCTAGAAATTACTTTTTCTGCCTTCACGCTGAAAGATGTGAAGTCATCATGAGTTTGGCTACATTTTCAAGATTTTCCATGCAACCATGAGAAGTAGATATGTTTTCTAATTTAGTGCTGACAGTTTCATAAAATTATACACAACTGTGATGATACTAAGAAGACCAGACTTTAATTAATGGTTTTCTTTTCTCATCTTCTTACAAAATAACAATTTCAAATCAAACAGCTAATGCAATGTATTGTCAGTGACCTTGCAGTGAGATTTCAAACATGACAGGAAAAAATACTTTTATGAGTTCCAATTTGGCTGCATATTCCCTAATTTACCACATAAAATTTAGTAAACTAGGCTAAAGCAACCTCATCCTTATTAACAGTTCTTTTCTAAAACCCATCAAAGACAAAAGGAAGTAGAATAAGGCAATTTCTGCCCTCAGGAACAACACTGAGCAAAGGAACAGATATTTTGCAAGACTCAAAAAACCCCAAGTAGACACGCAAAGAACCAACTGTATTTTATGAAGAACAGTGAATGTGAAAAAAATCTACTATCACAGTAGTACATTATCAAGTTGTATGAATAGAGAAAGGGCCACTACTGTCAGGAGCCTTAATTTTAACTAGAGTTACTGATACTATTTTTCATTATATGCTTGTGAGAAAGTTGAGAAAAGCACAGTCCAGGTGAACCTGTTGTGAATTGCTAGCATCCGTATTGAGTAGTAACTATTGCTTCCTAACAAAAGGAACTTCTTTGGGTTTTAGTTATGGTACATAATATCCTAATTAAGTAACCAAATAATAAAATGCTGAGAGTGTGCTTAATATTGGTGCTCTCAGGATTGGAGGAAATGTAAGGAAGCTGAGGAACAGAAATCAAAATTGCTTGGACACACAGTCTGAAAAACAGTAAAATACAATTCAGATGAGACATAAGAGGCACAGAAATCATGAAGGGTGAAAGGGTGGTTTAATAATACTTACAGGCAGAAAGAAAGCCTAAAATAGCATCATCTTGGATAGATAGGTCTCACTCTGAGCTCTATGCCTTATTTTGAGTAACGTGCTTTTAAAAAGTTGCAAATTATATTGAGTCCAAAGCTGAGCAAGAAGGAAGGGTCAGAGCTTTACCAAAATATGACCTACAAGAAAAAATTGAAAGAAGTTTAGAGGAGACTTAATAGATGCATGACAATAATTTTCAAATCTAGAAAAGTCTGTAAAAAGAATAAGAAGTACTACCTTTTTTGTTTCTGGTGTAGAAAGTGTAAATGATAATGGATTTAAGTTGCAGAAAGAAAGATTTAGGTTAAACTTTAGGGTGTAAAAAGCCTTTAAAAGGTGACAAACTGGAGCATATTTGTTTGAGTAGCTGTGCTGTTTAACACTAAGGCCTTGAAGAACTCATTGAGATCAACTTTATTCATTTAGGCTACATCACCTTGCAAAATGTTTTTACAATAACTGAGGAAGAATCAAGGCTCTTCTACACTGGCTATGAGCATCAAGTAGACATCTTCCCTCAACTCATATATAGTTCATATGAAAGTTCTGAATTCCAAAGCATGATTTTCCCAAGTTTATGCTGATATAAAGGAGCAGGATGTACACACAAAATCATCAAATTATTTCAAGTCAGAATGATTTTACACCATGGAAAATGGTGTTGTTTTCCCTAGTCTCAGCATCATACTGAAAACTGCACCATAACATCCTTATAACTAAAGCACACACAGATACAAATGTATCACACAAAGATATGATCATTTCAATCTTTCATTTTTGCTATTCTGCTGAGAATTTGGTGAAAACATTGAAAAGAGCCTGCATTTATAGTTTTCATACTGATACCAAAAGCTCATCTACAACAGAAATTATGGACGTAAAGATTCGTAGACAAGAATCTGACTTCAAATAGAGTAATACAAATCATTAAGCTCTGACAGCTCCCTCTTTGCCCCTCTTCCTCAGTCTGGAGGAGAAAAGGCAACGCAGAAAGAACTGTGCCCTGATAGTACCACCTACGGAAACTTTCTGCTGTGCCTTTTGCAACCGGACTTGCCTATCTCGCGTTGGCCTTACCAGCCATCAGCGCGCTTGCAGCAAGCGTGGGTAAAACCCTCCCAAATCTTTGTTCGCGAAGTCTAGCCATGAATGAAATGATGAATACTCATTAACTTAATCAAAGCTGCTTCCTTCCAATTTTTTTTTTTCCAGAAGCCCTCAGAATCACCTTATTGCACCCATATGCCATGAATCAGACTTCAGGTCAAATTAGTATCATAACAGAGTGGAAAAAACTCATTTTCTTCCATAGATGATATTTTTTCCCCTAATATAGTCAGAAAAAAAAACCCACATAAGTCAAAATAGCTAGAAACATAGTTTATACTGTCCAGCTGTACTGTTGTCTTTATTGCGTAAACTGAAGCCTGCACTGGGTATAAAAGAAAGTATTTTAAGGTGCATGTGGTGGAAAGAATGTTTGCTTTTGCATAGTTACAAGAGAATAGAGTATAGTTTGAAACATTCTCATCACTAAAGGAAGGCCCTCCTTATGCACTTACGTCTTGCAAAGTTTTCCTCTCTCAATGAACTGTTTCTTTTCCTATAAGTTTTCTGTAACAAGCAAAAAGAGTTGCTAAATTGCATTCTCTGGTTTTGACTTGATACCCATCAGAGGCAGAGAAAATTCTGAAAATGACTCAGCCCCAAGCTTGAAAATTGCAAAAGCTCTGACGTTTCTACACTGATGTTTTAGATAGTAAGGTTGAGAAATCTGAAGTGGTCAAATCTAGTTAATTGAAAACTTTAGGATTGTTTTTTGTTTTACTAGCAAATTAAAAGGGTAAAACTTTCCCAGATGTGGACGTCACATGTGAACACAAAGAAGCATAAATGAAAATACACAGAACAACATGTTGTTTCAAGCAACCTGTAATCTTTCTGATAGAGAAAATACCATCTGTTCACTGTATTCCAGTTTCTGACAAGTGCATAAGACCCTGACAGATAATGTCATGCTATGTGACAAAAGAGAATAGCAGGTGTGGGGAACTCAAATAATACTCAAATGACCAGGAGTCACCAGCCCATCAAAGACCCATTGCACAAATCTTTGAGGTGCCTCTAGGTGTTCTTCTCTCCCTGGCCTTCAACAGGAGCATTGACATACCTGCGTTAAAAGCAGACAATAACAGCAAAACAAATTAAAATTAAATTGTTCTTCATGCAAAGACAGCAGAATTTGATGTGCTTCACCACTGAGTGCTGTGATTTTGAAAGAGTTTTCATGGGTTGCAGAAGACATCAGACAAGTACTTACAGAGAAATTCCAGTAAGAGCGAACCAAAACAGGATTAAGAAATCCCAAAAAGTGAAAATAGTCCATGGCTGGAAGAGTGCTTGGGGGGACATATCTTCTCTACTGAATGGTTTGTTGTTGTTCCTTGACACAGAGAAATGGCCCACAGCACGCATTTTTTATTTAGGGTGAGATGAAACTTGACTGAAGGGCTTAATTTCTGAGACCTCACTCAGCAAATTTAAGTCTACGTCAAAATTCACTGTGCTGTGAAAGTCTGCAGAAGCCAGGAAAGATGAACTGCTTAACTCTTCAATGAGAAAATACAACCCCAAATGTTGCCTTAGAAGGCAAAATTAATTGCTATAAGTGACAAGATGGGATGTGTTCACATCAGATGGTTCATCCCATAGTCAGAGAAAGCATACTTCACTTCTACAATTTCATCCCACTGAAACTCCTCTATTCTTCTGCTCTGGGGGAAAAATACACTGCAAAACACATTCTTCATGAAACATTTTTACTATTGTAGATGGTAAAATAGCCATTTATGTAACTCATACAAAGTAAAAGACATTCAGTTGTCTGTCAACAAAATTATGACCAGAAATGGACAAAATGGCTGTACATTTGCACTTAAAAAGAAGTTTCAGTGTGAGGGATCATTAGGAAATTTCTACCAAAATGGTTGAAACATGGATTTCCATAAACACTTTTGTACTTTCCCATTTTATGTGAGATCGTTCTGAAGTGTTTGACATGACTACATAATGCTTTATGCTATACACATATATATATCTGTGTGTGTGTGTGTATTTAGTCAAGTCTGATCTGCCTCATGACAGTGACTGTAAAGACAAAAAAAGGGAGAATAGGTTCTGCAAATGAGAATTCTTTCCCCCACCTGCCTACCTGATCTCCCCTCCCGAAAAAAAACTTAATCGGAGGTTATATATTCCCCAAGGCCCTAGTTTCTAAGAATCATCATGAAAACAAATTCTAAACAAGAAATTCTCAGCCATATACTTGTACCTACACCTAGAAAGGAGTATGCACACAACATATCTCAGTTTCTACTAGTGGAACAGTGAGATGAAAGTCATGAAATACTATTACAGAAATGGTAAACATGTTTATGCATGTGAACAGAAGAGAAAACCTATGTTTTAGAATATAATCACAGCACTGATTGTGCTATATTAGAATATAAGTGAGAACTGAAAACAGTGGGACATTATTTAGTCAGTAAATAGCTGCACTGTAACAACAGTAGTTGTGCAGTTTTCTCTTCTCTTGCTCTCTCATGAAAAAGACTCACTGCCAGCATCACAGGGCTTGTCAACCCTATCTGCTTTCTCTCCAAAGATCTTGCATCTCTCTTACACCTTTTGATGGAGTTTGTTCATCTGATCTCCATCCTGGAGTCACCCTCCCCTTGGCTGTGAGATATTTCACAGTGACATTTCACACTGCATGCGTGATGAAGGTGATTCATAATTTGTTACTCACGATGTGCTCCTGCCAAAACTAAGACAGTCCCTCTATCTGTTTCCTATTCACATCAGGGTAAGATATTCAGGCTACATCTCCTGTAAGCACTCATTGAGAAGGAAAGACTCTTCCTTTCTGTAAGTATAAGTAAGCATTTTTCTGTTCCCAAGACAAAGAGTGGAAATCAGTCATAATGCAAATAGGTGGTTTTACAAGTTGTATGTTACTAGAATAACTGAATCCTCTCAGTTCCCAGAAATGTAGTGACAATTAGGCTGGAAGGAGCAGAGAGATGAACAGGGAGTGGGGGGAAAAAATAAAAAAATAAAAGTCAAAACAAAGACTTAGTAGCTATGACTAAGAAAACTGAGCAAAAAGGGAAATAATAGACACATTTTCTATTAGTACCTAATGAAACTGGCAGCAGTGGTAGTACAAAGATGCCACTGTTATTTCTACACTCCTAAAACGTGATGTCAAACTCGTGAAACAGCACTTCTGGATTAGCTCCAAAGTGCCAGCAGCTACCCGAAGAAAGGCAAGGCATGGATAACATCAATACATTATGTCAAAACCCAGAATCATTACATGACAAAAGATGTGACACCAAAAAATAATTATCCTAACTACACAGAAAGAGTGAATTATTGTGATCATATAATGTTTACAACAAACAATGGAAACATTATGGCAGATATACCATGACGGAAACCCAGCACGCAGCCAGCGATCAAGGGAGAGCACACACATTTGGAGGACGTGCTGGGAGAAGGGAATGAGTCTGAGGTCAAACCACTAGCTATGATCTGCAGGCACAGATATGAAAAACAAAACCAAGTATTTATGCTACTAAATATTTCTGTGATGCGAGGAAGGGTTCAAATCTATATTGTTTGGATACTGTGATCTATATTTCTGTAAAGTTAAGTTGCCTACTTCTCATAAAATTAAATTGTATTAGAGTCTCTACAGTTATCAGTTCTGCTTTTAGAAAATATCATAAAATAAACAGCAAGAAAAGTCAAAGGATTTCCAAGAACTTCATGACCTGTGAACAGTGAAGCCCAGTTCATACAGGGAAGAAGATATGCAAAGTCCCTATGGGCAAAAATATCTCTTTCCAAACTAAGAGAGGGTCAAATGAGCCTAAAGTCTGTCAGTATTTTATCTATTAGTGTCTTTTAGAGGAGGTGCTTTCCACACTATTACTTGCATTTTACTTGTTGGATTCTGATCAGGGCAGGCCTTTTTTGGCAAAGGGCACTTAGGCAGTTCCACTTTTGAAGAAAAAAAGAATGTAGTGGTAGCAGTAGTAGAAAAGACTTGATAGAAGAAATTCAGTACTTTCTACTTCTCTTTGTTTCTGCTTTTTTCTTCCCATCCATCTTTCAAAAATCCAGACTTGAAGATTAAAACATTCCAACATTGCCAAAGCAACAGAGAATTTACTGGCATGTCCAGATCAGATCTCTAAAGCGTGCACAGAGTACCAGGCAGGCTGGAGAGCACCCCTCAGGATATGCACTGCTCTGCTTATTTATTTTCTGCATATTTCAGGTTTGACTTTCCAACAGCACAAATGTGACAAAGCAGCAGATAAGACATTTACCCTCACTGCTCTTCTGGGTTCACAGTCCCATCATGCAAATATCTGCAACCACTCCAGCAGTGACACACTGAATTTTAAAGGTTAAAATCCTCCCAATATAATAACAACAACAAACTGCATATGCCACTCGTTAAAGGGATACATTGTTCTCACCAGACTGTTCTTAATACATCAACAATCTTTCCCCAAAGAGAACATGTGGAGCACCAGCTTCAGTGAACAAAGTTAGAGTTTTCAACTGGGCAGGAAGTGGTTTTACCAACTACAGAAATGCAAACATTTCAACATTATTCCATTCAGCAGCAGAATAGGACCCAGGGTAAGCCAGAGATGTCCCAGAAGGCCAAAGAAGGGAGAACTAAAGTTCTCCCCTACAACTCCAAAGACATAACTTAAAACTCCTGTTGTGACTGGAAAATGAATTTCTCAGTCCTAGGGTGACAGACAACATTCAGTGATTGGTTACCACAGCCTCTAGTTTCTCTTTGCTCTTTAAAAATGTATCAACATGAAAATCCATTAATTGTTCTCTGAAAAAATTCATAGATAAGAGTGTCAATAAAAATTTGGAAAAACTTAATTAAAAAAGTAAAATAAGTAAAATTAAAGAACCTATCTAATGTATGTAGAAACCATATCCAGCTGTATGTCTGCTGGTCACGTCAGATATGTGTATTCACTGCAGCTGTACTCAGAATAAAACCAAAATACAAAGAAAACCCACCCAGTTACAAGTCGGTTTTTTGCAATAACTCAGTCTGTTATCAATAAAAATATTTTCAAGTATAATTTGTTTGTTATGGTAGTTATTGTTCCCTATAATTTCTATTTGTGGATGAATGAGGACTTAAAAAATCAACACAATAAAAAGCTTTTCTAATGTAAAGGAAACACTAATTTTTTGCTTTCCACTGAGGCAGATAGAAATATTACCTGAACTTATCTGCATATTTAATTTTAAACTATTATTAAATCTGCATTTAATTCCTACAAAATTAAACATCCATGCCTAATTGTACAGGCCTAGTGTCTGCTTATGGGTGGAATTTTACAAATTTTAGCATAAAAAGAGAAGTCTGTTATGTCAGATTCTGAAACATTATTCCCTTTCAGAAATTCAGTTGATGATACAACTGTCGCTATTCATTTTAGTCAGTACCATTGTCAAGTAAAGTTCTACCTAGATTGATTTGAAGTACAAAACTAAATCTGTTGCAATGAAATAAACACTATAAGAAATATTTGCTACTCTATTTAAGCAATTCTGCACAAGAGGACTGAAAGCTGAAACCTTGTAATAGACAAAATTGTTTGGAAGCCCTTTGCAATGCAGCAAAAAGGTTTTCCATTTAGAAAATGTTATGAAGACTCTGTGGAGAGTCTTATAGAAGCATATTCTTTAGTGGGAGAGTGTAATAACCTCTTGCATGGGACTACTGCATAGGCATGTGTCTAAGACCAGCAAATATTTAGCTTGTTTAAACAGTTTTGAATTTTTTTTGTCATGTGTTAAATTATGAAACAAATATTAAAAAAAATTTTAAAAATTCTAAGACATAACTATGGCTGTAAGTGATTATTTTGGAATATTTTTTCCTTCCATTCTTCAGATGCTAATTACTTAATCTCCTCATTTACTTTCTGTTGAGCTGACAACCTAACTAATGAATTTGAAACTCAATTCAAATACATAATGTAAGAAGCAATCAAAATTACACTAATTGAAGAGCAGGAAGGAAATCTTTTATTATTCATACTGAGGAACTATTGAAGCAGAAGTATCTTCCCTAGAAACATCAGAAGAGGGTAACAAATTAGTCAGAAAACTGAAAGTGTTAGAATTAACGCCTGTTATCCTTGGAGCAAAGACTTTCTATATTCACACTCCAAAATGTTTTGGGGTTTTCTTTTACCAAATATAAAAAGATAATTCCCCTTTACTATAAACATGTTTGCCCCCTCAAACGCTTAATCCAGTATCATAAATTGCTCTGATATTCAGTACATTTCTTTATTCTTAAATTTATTGACATTACTCTTAGCAAGCATTTTAAAAGAAAACTGAGTGATGAACGTGTCATGGGCTACATCTTGCTGAATTTTCCTGTGCCACCATGAGGGGGTGCTCACCAATAATGGCACACCATGGTCTGGCCACACCACTGAGACACCAGTGGTGGAGGAGATAGCAGCACATGAACTTCATGAGAACTGAAGAAATAAAGGGGCAGCTGTTTCTGGCTTCCTCGCTCTGCTTGCCCATGGACCTGGGGCTTCCTGGCGCCTCACTCATCCACGGCATGGACATGCTGTCTCCATCTTGGGATCAACCAGCTGCATCACACACCGCAGTCCAGGATCACTCCATCAGTTCCAGAGAGGGCCAACTCATTGCAATGTGCTGGACCCTGGCCAGTGTTTATTGTGCTATTGTCTTAACTGGACACCACCACCTCCAGTGAACCAAGCTGGCCCTGCCTAATCAGAGCCACTTCACAGCATAGATGGAGAGGAAGTCCCTGCAGTGCATCTGAGAGGCATGTTAGGGAAAACAGCTTGGGATAGTCCTGCTTCAAGAAGAGGCAAACGTATTCGTGGGATTTTTTTGCTCAAGGACCAAGGCACACTTGGTGGGTGATGCAGAAAGATGGGGAAACATGCTTTATACCCCAAGAGGGTCTGACTTTTGGGGCAAACTGTCCACCGTGCTGTGCCTGTATGCATATATTTATAAATGTCTATATAAGTGGAATAATGTGTGTATGTTTAAATAAGATACAGCATGTTGGTATGGCAAAATTCAGGGTGGATGAATTTATTGTCTTAGATTTAAGACAATGAATGCTAGGTGGCAGGATCTCCAATGGAACAGAAATTCCTCCCTCCCAGACTTATTGTAAATTTGGAAAAAAAAAAAAAAAAAACAGGGAACAAAACAACACCCACAAAACAACAGACAAAATGTCACCCAAAAATCACTCTTCCATCTTCATGCCACTGAGACAACAACACAATCCTGGTGCCAGGGAAAAGCCACTGCCATGCTGTGCAGGTGACACATGGAGAGGTTCACCCAGGGACCCCCCCAAATCCCCCCAGTACAGTTGCAGTGGTGCTGGAGCAGGACCCAGACGTCATGGACAAAAAACCAGCAGGAAGTGGCAGAAAAGTTGCCACGGGGGTTCGTTCTTGCTACAGGGGCTGCAGAAGCTGATGTCCAGGCTCCAGATGACCCAAAGATGGTGGTCTGGCTGGAGCTGGAAGTGGTGACCAGTGGGACCCAGTGGCTGTGGTCCTGGTTTGTGGTAAACTAGCACCGGCTGCATCTGGGTGATCCTGGTGAAGGAGCAGAGACAGTGGAAAGCCAGCATGGGCTGCAGCTGGGATATCCCAAGTCAAAGAGAGAGTTTCCCTGCCATAACGTGCAAGGCACTGGGAAGCCTACAGGTCCACAGGCAAGCAGAGAGAGCAAGATGGAAATGGCTGCACCTTTTATTTCTCCAGTTTTCGGGCAGTTCAAGTGGTACTGTCTCCTCTACCACCTGGTCCCACCCCTGCATGGGTGATCCCAGGCACAGCCAGATCGTGATTTGCCATTATTGGTGGGCACTCCGTGGTGGCAAGAAGACCTAATCCATAACAGAATGGAACTGGAACCAAGGAAGCAAAGGGAACTTATTCTGCAGCTGAGTCAAGAAAAGAATGAGTATGGCCATTGGGAGCAAAGCCAGGTGATGTGTTCATGTTTTTGTGGTGTACCGTCTCTGACCGTTTCCATGTGGATTATGGGCACTTTCATTCTGCTCCTTCTCCCTCTCTTCCAGCTGAGGGTGCTAAGTACCTTGAGGACAACTGGTCTTGTCATTAAAAGCTGAATCAGTAAAGGCATCAAGTACCTCAGCCTTTTCCATCCTTTGTCACCATGTGTCCCCTTGTATCCAATAAAGAATGGAGATTCTCCTTGCTGACATATTTATAAAAGGTGGTTTTGGTTTTGGTTTGGAGTTTTTACAGGAACAGTCAAATTAAGTTCTAGCTGGGTTTTGGTCCTTCTAATTTTCACACTGTTGAACCTCATGACATCTTTCTAGTTCTCCTGAGTTACCTGTACCTTCTTCCAAAGGTCATAAATTATTTTTTACCTGAGCTCCTGCCAAAGTTCTCTGTTCATCCAGGCTGGTCTTCTGACCCTGTCTCATCTTTCAGCGTATGGGGATTGCCTTCTCCTGTTTCAAGATTTCCTTCTTTGAGCATGCCCTGACTTCAGGACTGCCTCAAAAGGGAATCTGTCAACCATTGTCCTAAACAGGCCTAAGTCTGCCTTCTGGAAGTTCAAGGTGGCAGTTCTGCTGATCCCCCTCCTTCCTTTTCTGACAATTGAATGATCTACATGATCACTGTGCCCAAGAAGGCGTCCCACAATCACAGTACCCACGAGTTCTTCTTATTTCAGAAACACTAAGTCCAGCAGGGCACCTGCCCTGGTTGGCTACTCACCACCTGTGCCAGGAAGTTCTCTTCCACACAGTCCAGGAACCTTCTAGACTTTCCTCTCTGCTATATTTCATTTCCTTTAGACATATGGTGAGTTGGAGTCCCCCACAAGAGGAAGAGCTAGTGATCATGAAACTTCTCCCAGCTGCTTATAGAATGTCTTATCTGCCTCTACATCCTGGCTGGGTGGTCTACAAGCAACCAACTTCCTCCTGAAGTTATCTCAGCTTCCTTGTGAGATAGGTGAATGTAGAGTGCTTAGCAAATCCATTGCATATATTTATGAATGCATATATGAACTATTTTTGTAAAAACAAGGAGTTTATTGGCATAAAAAGAACACAAAATCATTCAACACCTCACCTCTCTAAAAAAGGAAAAAGTCCTGTTGATATAAATTTGAGCAGTTCATCATAAGTAACTGTAAAAGTCACAGCTCACATGCATTCTTACCTGTTATGGATTCTGCTATAACTGCGGAAAAAACTCAGAAACTGTCTGTTTATAAATAGAAACTTCTAACATCAAAATGAAATAACATCAAAGTGAAATATAAGTTGAGAAAAATTACTCTATGATACATCATTTGATTGGATAATTTGAAAGGAACGGAAGTTGAGATCTGCCAAATAGAGGGCAAGTATTAGTAATTAGAAGCATGACAAACTAATTACTTCCTCCAAGTTGAGTTATTTTATTGTCAGAGGAACTAGTGGATATAATATAGGACAGATTTGTACAGTGCTTTTACCAAGGAGTCTTTATCAGTATCTATTAAAAAGACAGCCCTTCCTCTCATTTTGCTATGCCACCAAACCTGGAATACTGTAGGCCTGAATGTGTATTTTCACCTTCCAATATAAACCTAAACTCTATACTCATTTCATTACATCCAGTTCTCAATTGCATAATCAAAAGAGAAAAAAGGTGAGGCAAAAGAAGTTCTTTGAATTCTGGGGATCTCATGGGAAATGTCACAGAACCTCAGATGCACAGTGTAAAAAAAAA
>VXAU01006055.1:55696-71007 GCA_013399695.1 Formicarius rufipectus
AAAAAAAAAAAAAAAAAAAGCCATTACTGCACTCACTTTAATTGCCTGCAACGGGTTTCTATTCATATAGTTCACAAAAAAACACAACATAGATGCCCTTCACTAGTTACCTATATAGGCATAATCCACACCAATACACATTAAACATTGCTGAGGTCTCCTTCAGGCTTACCATCTAAGTGTAGTCTACTTCAGAGCCCAGTCTTTTTTGCCTCTGTGTGCTATTAAGAAATTCTAATGCACCTCATTCCTGAAGATCGTAACTGACTAGCAGATGTTGGTAGGGTCACTAAAGCAGCACTGCAGAACTTTGACTTCACTTCCAAGAGTGTAGAAGATCCTTTCACAAGGCATGAATATCCACAGTGTGCCATCTACTGCTTCACAATGCCTGTTCATATCAACACTGATCTGGATAATTACCTAATTGTGCACATGGTTTCACTTTATGTCTTCCTTCCCTGTGCTTGCTGCGTGACTTTTGGCAAGATCTTAAAAGATATGACTCACCCACTTGTCAGCACAATTTTTATGAGCTAAGAATAATTGAGTAAAAAGAAAGCTTGTCTCTAAATTAAAATCTTAATTGATTACCAATTTTTGAAGCATTGTGTTTGAAGTGGAGTTAGCAGGAGACAGTACCATAAGTTTCCCGATAACTAGAAAGCATGTCTGCAAACCCTCAAGGGATTTGTGTGATCAGCTATACATAGGAATAATTAAAACAAGTTTTCCTCGCTTCACTGATGACTAAATTTTTCAACATCTTAGTACAAAAATTATTTCCTTTTCCTCTTATTTTAAGATCCACAAGATCCCCAAAAGCTAAAACCAAAAGCAATATTTCTCCATTCATTGTTTGTTCATTCCTTTATTCATTAATATAACAAAAACCTAACTTGACCTTTACACCCCTTTCTTCATGAATAGTTGTCCTGAAGTCACTGAGGAACAGGTGTGCTTGGGATGGAGTACATGAATAACTGTTTGGAGCATTGGCCTTTTCATCTCTTGAAGGGAAAACACATTTACTTACAATGGAGATACAGTCAGGTATCTACTACTTGTATATGTTTGCAGTGAAGTACAGCAAACCTATTCTTGTGCACTTCCAACCTGTCATTACCTGGCTAACTTATTTGAGAAAACACATTTTGGTTAGTGATGACAGACTGATCAGATCTCTATCCTGATTCCCAGAATAACTCTTTTTTACTTCATATTCTCTTGTGCTTTGCCCACCTTAAGACTGACCACCTTCAATATTAACATTACCCTCAAAAGCCCCTCAACTTAAATTACACAACACTAGTCAGCAGAACAATTCTCTCCTGATAGTATAATTCTGATACAGCTGTTGTACAGCACTAACAAGTATTAGAGTTGGATGAATCACAAAATCCTGTTTGTGTAACTTGCTTTAAGCAGATCATTCCATGCTTTGTTTTTATCTGGATAGAAGATTCTTTCCAACTCAATCAGTTTTATTATTATTCATTTCTTACAGAGAGAAAATAAGTTCACTAATTTTTTTGCCTATTCTTGGTTCACTCTTACTTCCTCCAACAGCTTCTTGGACACAAACATCTTTTGAATGCTCTACCAAACCTTATTATTTTCTCAAGCAATATTCTTTGTTCCATGAATGTTCTCTGTGATTCTGTTTGAACGACTGAGAGCCAAAAATTACTCTTTCCACAGTGCATTCCGCTACACATTCCCTTCCAACTAGCACATCACAAAATCTGGTTTATGTTAGTTGTGTCTCAGTCCAGCTTCAGTATAAATGAACAACCCATCTTTACTGCTCCTTTCTTTGCCTCCTTTTTGCCATTTACTCCAGGTCAGGATCTAACCAGCTCCAAAACGTGGCAGTGCTCCACTCTGTAGTCATTTATTAGTAATGGTTTTCTTACCCCAAAGCAGCAATAGCTAGTTCTACCACAGACTAATGATTATTTAAGGTCTCAAATGTACCATATTTTTGCAAGAATAGCTATATCAGCTAAATATATAAATATATCTATATATAATGTTAAGATTTATATGTTCCCTTGTCTAATTTACCACTGCATACCAATATGTCTCTAAATCTGATCTATTCTTTGACTTATAAAATTATGCTAAAANATTTCAGTTTACATTTTATTTAAATAGTATAAAGAGGATACTCTCCTTTTGTTCTTTTGTTGTTGTGGTGGTGGTTTGGGTTTGGTTCCTTTTTAGCTAACTCTCTTCCTCATATCTATTGTAGTTTCTAGGACTGCATGTTCGTAGATGGGATAGACAATTCAATTTAAATATGTAAAAATTAAGGAATGCTGCATGAAGAAAAAAAAAGCCACTCAACACTAGTCTAAACAGGGCATGTCCTACACTTCATAAACAAACATTTCTTTCTACTCTCTTTCCCTATTTTGCTTTCTAGTATGGAACATACATAACTAGCTTTGACACAATTGGAAGTAAATATATATTGTGATCATACTGTCCTCTCCTTTGAGGCACACAAGAAGTACAAAGCTATTACTAAATTAGTGAAATTTATTTCTGCTGGCAAATTGATCTTGGAATCACATGATGGCGAATTTGACTCTGCTTGTTCTGATTTAATATGAAGCCTTTAAGCTGCCTGTCACTACTTGTTCTGATTCTGATTAACCTCACTATTGCAAATCAATCATTTTCATTATGATACTAAAATATATCAAAATGCAATGCAAGAGAGAATTTATTAAATACTTTAGGAAACATGGAACCAATCCTGATTCGTGGATTTACATTATGCAGAAATGTTACTCTGCTCATAATTGAAAAGCTACTTTGTAGTAAGAAAATATTTTACACTCTTCCCTTTTCCTGCCCACTATACCTTACTGACGTGACCTAAAACCCAAGGTGTTTATTTAATATTATTCAAAATAAATTGAACATGTGATTTGAGAAAGAAAAAGTTTCATAATTTCCAATCTTTTGGAGTTACAACACATTATTACTTGGATCAGAAACTTAGTATTTGATATTGTAGGACTTTTGTGACACTATGGCAAGATACAAAGAGAAATGATGAATTGTCAGTGCCATTGCAAAATGCCTCTGCCTGGCCAGATAGGAAGTAAACCCCTCCAAATATCAAGGAACCCACTTTTGCTTCTTTTGGCTACTTTTACTGCTTCCTATTTCCATAGACCTGCAAGTCCTTTCCTGGCCGACAGCAATAATGACGTGGCAATGAGAATATCTACTCCCAGTTGACACTGAACTAGACTCTTGTTCCAGATTTGCATTCTGGTACCTGCAAAATTAATAATATATTTTTTTTAAATAATAAAAAGGAAAAGTTCTTGGCTATAGTTGCTGATGGAAAATTTGCTGTTACTTGTCTCTCTAGAAGTATTCATTTTAGCCAAAGCCAACTCAAAATAAGGTACTTTGTAAAGCTGACAGAGTTTCTTGAAATTGGTTTCTGATCACTCTGTTCATACAACATATATACTGAACAAGTGCATAAACCATAAATTGTAACACAAAGATACTAAAATTTTATAATACTATGCTATGTATTGCAATGGCTAATGCTTCTATGACTTAAAGGGGTTATAGGGATAGAAACATCAAAGAAGGGTGCTTTAGTTCTGTGATAACTTGTTCCACCAAGTATCTAAAGCCTTTAGCTAATAAATATCATTAATTCCAATTTTATCTGCTTCAAACTTTGATAAGTTTTGTCACTTTATATGTTTCAAGATTTAGGGCAGCTCCAGTGCACTCCAATTTTTAATGTTCTATTATTCAGATTATTAATTATTTCATTCTGTTAGTTTTGAAAGCAAAATACTTGTGTACAAAAAAAAAAAACCTCTAATATTACATGGCACTATGTGTGGCTAACCAGCAACACGTGCAAGATATTCCTGTCATTGTAACACAAATATCCATAGTAAAGAATTTAGGTTTTTGCTAATTTTAGTGCTTGATAAATGAGAAGGAAAAAACAGGAAGGAAAAAAATTCATTCACTCAAATATGATAATGCTGTACAGGGTTTAGTTATCAAAAGCAATTATCACTAATTAACACTGTAGAAGAGAGATATGATTCTAGATAGACCTGAAAGAATCTAGCTAGATATACTGGCATGTGCATGGTATTTACTTTTACAGGGATTTAGTGTGGAGGTTCACTGAATTTTATGTGAAATTTGATGCTTTAGATTTTATAACAATCTACAGCTGTGAAATCAGGGGCAATAAATGTACTGTTTTTATTTATAGTTATTCTGAAACATATAAATTTTAAATTTAATCAACATCATAACAAAAAAAAAAAATGTTAAAGCATAAATCCTGCACTGAGATCTGTTATGTAATTACAGAGTTTCACTTTGAAATCTGTGGCCTTCTCAAGATTTCATACAGAAATATGGTAACAGTCAATGGCAAAGAAGGTGATTTTGAAACACCAAGAATTATGATTACACAGTTTTCCCCCATTTCCACTAACTGTTGAGTCAAAAAAAAAAGAAAAAAAAAGAAAAAAAAATTAAAAGCCCATGAAGATCTGACTCTTCCAAAATATATGGCAGCCTTAGGCCAGTAAAGTATTTTAACACATATACAGGGGGGAAACAAAACAACTGAAAATACAGAAATATAACTTTATTAAAAGAATTAATAAATTCCTAGTAAATAGACTGACATCCATGACACGTTTTGAGCTTGTTCATGTTTATTTCCTTACAGGTAACTATTTAATAACATTGGCAGGCTATAAAAAGACTGTCTTGGCAAGAAATCATTAGTTGTTGTAGAATTAATATATTTTTACACATATTGTTTGTTCTTATAAACGTGACTGAGTCAGGCCTAATCCCACCTTTAATTATGTTCTTCACATGTGTCAACTTGCTGTGACTAACAGTTCTACATCTTTGTTAGTGTGAAATCTCTAAAAGTGACTTCTAATAAAGCCTGAATCCATGCAAATCAGACAATGGTGGAGTTAATTTCAAGAAGCTGTTTGTCAACACTGATCCACCTCTTCCTTCCCTTCCCTCCTGGCCTTCTCTCTCCCTTTCCTTATGTGTGCCACCCAGGGCAGACTCTTCAACCACAGGAAAGGATTACAATGGAACACAAAAGATACAGGATGCTCAGGATATTCAGGAAAATGCAGTGACTAATGACAACCCAGTCAAAGATAAACACAAAACTTTCTATTTCAAATTTCCCAAATGTCAATTCTGCAAAGTATGATTTTCACCGTAATAACTCAAGATAGATGAAAATCCAATTTCTGTCCTGGAAAATAGTGTGTCTGATACTTTCTGAACTAACTTGTCTTCCAGACACTAAAGGAAAAGAAAGATCTTTTCAC
Organism: Formicarius rufipectus; assembly: GCA_013399695.1. NCBI lineage: Eukaryota > Metazoa > Chordata > Aves > Passeriformes > Formicariidae > Formicarius > Formicarius rufipectus. The sequence goes on from VXAU01006055.1 coordinate 61,072, forward strand.
TGGTTTTAAATGGAGGTATAGTTTTTCTCTTTCTGCCATAAATCATAGAAAAATAAAAAGAAGGTTTAACAGCTTTGCCAGTAACTCAACTAAACTAATCTTATAATCAGTTCACCAATATTTGTCAATCCCTTTGTCCACATAGCCAATCAAATAATCAAGATAAAGTTATTGAAGTTCAGTTTTCATATTGTTATTTCCTATGAATATCAATATAGACATGAAAGGCATTTTACATGAAGTAAAAACCATCCTTTTTCTGAAGTGCTGCAGTATCCAAAAATGAAAGGTCTGCTACTTAGAGCTAGGTAGTTACAGGGTGACAGATTGTTCATTTTAATACAAACCCCCAGACATTCCAATATTTGATAACAAAATATTTATATGTTTCAGTTTATAAAGCAAGTTTAATTTACAGCTCCCTATAATTAAAATTCCACCTTCCTTAAAATACTCTTCCTAAACAGAGAACTTTGCTTTTCCCTGTAACTCAGCTACCACAATATTTGTCAATACCTAATGTCAATGCCAATGCCTTTGTGTCCCTTTTCTCCTAAACATCCAACATTTTGACAGAGCAAGAGGGAACACACTTTTTGTCTGATTTGTCAACTGACATGCATGAGCCAACAGCTCTTCTTGGTGTCATGAAGCCTGATGAACATCACCCATTGCAATTTCATCTGCTTTTCAGTAAGGGAACCCAAAGAATGTCCCACCTTCAAAGCTGCTGTGCCTATGAGCTCATTCTTCCCTTCAACTGATAAAAGTTAATCAGTGGTTTCAATAGTTACTGAAGAGATGAAGAATAGCTACCAAAGAAAAGGACAATATCGTGCATCTTTTCTCTACCATCATCTGGACCAAGCAACTGGCAGAAACAGGCATTGCAAGCGTGGGAAATGATGCAAATACCTGTGGTAGTTTGTCTGCAGGTCTTCCCTAGAAACTGGGGACGTACCCAAGGAAGTATTCCACATCATTCCCTTATGTAATCAGGTGTATAAAGACAAAAGGGAGTTTTTTGTTTTGGGGTTTTGGGGTGTTTTTTTTGTTGTTGTTGTTTTTTGTTGTTTTTTTTTTTTTTTTCTTCTCTTCTTTCCCTAGTTGAGTGAACACAGAGCCGGCAGCTCTTGGTGTTTAGGCCTTGGCTCATCTATATGAGCTACAGCCTTGCTGGGGCAGCATTGGTGGTTCAGTGGTAGAAATCTCACCTGCCACATGGGTGACCCAGGTTCAATTCCCAGCCAATGCAACATTCGCCTCGGGCAGGATGGGCTCGTCAGCTGCCCGACAACCATCCTAGGAGAAGGACAACTCTGACTCCAAAACCTACATCCTGAGGACCTCGCTGTCACTGTCCAAGCTTGCTAGGCCCTGGCAGATGAACCTCAGGAGTAAAGGGTGGGGCCAGTTCTGCACATGCTGTGCCTCACCTAAAAAATCCACTGCGCAGGCTTGAGGGATTCATCCACTTTGGGTGGGTAAAACCCCCCCCCCAAATCTTCGTTCGCGAAGTCTAGCCATACATACATACAGCCTTGCTGAGGGCTGTTTCTCTGTGTCAGTAGAAGGAGGCAGAGAAGGGAAAGGCACTCACTTCCTCTAAGGGAAGTTGGTGAGATCTTGCTGTGTTAATTGTTCTACTGAATTAATTCCTGGGATTTGATTGTGTGGGATTGTTTTGTTTTTACCCTTTTCGGTCCTCTTCCCCTTCCCCTTTTCCCTTTTTGGGGGGTGTTTGGAATTGTTTGGAATCCTTGCATTATATGTACATAGTATTTAGCTGTATATACATGAAATATCTATAAATATATATATATAGATAGATATTCCTTTACTAATTTTTCGCTAGTTTTTTTCCTTTAGTTGGGAGGGATGTGGAGAGCTGATAGGCTCACAGCTGTGTTTGGCGGGGAGCCAAGCAGAACCTGACACAATATCACATCAAATTCCCATTCATTTCTGTTTTAAGGTAGGATGAAGTACACAAAGCTAGTGTATTAGAACTCTAACATAAGGGCATTCCTGAGGCAGTATCTTTAAATGCAGAATACAGCTGTCTGAAAGCTTGGATTGTCTAGCAACATTTGGTTCCAAATACCAGCCTAGAGTGGATATCCTGCCAGGACAGGTAAGAAGAACTAATGCAAAGAGCACACTGTAACATCAAAAAGTACTTAATTTTTTCTATTTGAGCTGACTTTTGAGCTTCTGCTTAAAATACCACCCTGAGACTCGGTTATAAAATAATGTTGACATTTATTACGTGAAGCTGCACTTTGAAAGAATGAGTAGTGATGTCAATATGGGAAACCCTTTTGGTTTTGCATGTATGAATTGAGTATTTCTGAACTCCTTTCATGATTCCTATTCCAGTAAAAGCACAGGATACAAAGCTATTACAGGAAGGGGTTTATGGGACTTTCTGGGAGTTAGGCCAATTCTGTCAGGTCACTGAATGTGTCAGCAGATGTTTACATCATCCAAGCTTTATCAGAGGAAATAAGGAATTAAGGTTTATCAACATCATCATAGGTCAATTGAGTTGCATAGTCCATAAATAAAGGGATTTGTGAATAAGTATGTGATTTGCAAAGTGCTATAAACATTAAAAAACTTTTGGTGTAAAATATGGATTTTTCTAAATAATACCATTGAATAATCTGCCGTTTACACTCCATGCTTGGAATTGCGAGAAAGAAAATGAAGTCAGAAATTCTGGGGCATGTCTATCAAATTTATTTTTTTTTCTTATTTTAATGTTCCATTTGATCAGAAAGTCTCTCTTTTAGCCAAGTCCTCATTTTTTTAAAGTGATGTAGGGGAATGCATTTATCATTTCCTTCCTTTGAAGGATTTTAGAATGAATCCCATGAGCAGACCAAGAGACTCACAATGAATTTTTATCCTTTCAATTAAAAGCCAGGAGTCAAACCATGGAATAAGAACTTGCAAAAGAGGGAGAAAACTATTCAGAACTGTAGTTCTTATGTCCCTATAGGGACAGCATATTAGGAAAGAGATTGTATATATAGTTCCACATGCAGAATGCTGTCCAAATATCAAGGAACTGTAGGGAAGTGAGAAAGATTTGTATTGAAAATTTAATTCTAAAGACAGAATACTTGATCCAAGAATTGAATAACATATGCAAAGGAGGTTTAATATAAAGACCAAATAATTAAGCCTTCAACGGGAAAAATTTAGAGGCTCAGATTACACAGTTGATGAATGAAAAGTATCTGGGATAGAAAAGAAGTAGAACTACTGTTGAAAACAGGATAGACTTTTGAGAATGGGATAAGCTGAAGCTTCTAAAATAGATTAGCATTGGAGACAAAAAGAAAAAAAAAAAAGACATAAACTGAACTCAGTGCTGGGAAAAAAACTTATGTAAAACGCTGGTGAAAGAACAGAGAGCTTCTTGAGACAAGTTGCCAAAAATAAAAGAGAAAAAGCTGAACACTACACTAGATGTCATTATCAAAGTGAAAATAACCCAGAAATGAAACTTGGATTCAGAGACATAGGAAGCAATCATCCTGCACAAAAGTAATCAATTTCTGTTCTGGATATACAAAATACACCTAAAGAACAGAAGAAATTATAGCTCTGATGTGGCACCTAAGTTAATTATGTCTGTCAAAGTTAAATGACATTGCAAAATTAAAAGGTATAACCTTCCCCAAATCTGGAAGTAGACTTCTAAACAAAATGTAAGGATTGTTAAATAAAGCTGAGGCTCCTTACATAGGTTCATATGTCCACACATCCCTGAAAATATCAGTTTTCCCTCCTAGTGAGCAGCATCATGTTCACTATCACCATACAAATTGTCTCCCATTGAACCAGTGCCACGATTTTAGCTTATTCCTCTGTGTTGATTCCAGACCATCTTTGCAATTTGCCATTTCACCAACCTGGTTCTATTTTCGTTGTAACTTTTCCTCATCATCCTTAAAGCTTATAAACACACAGTTCCACCATGAGAAAAATAGTAAGAGAAGTTATTTTAATATGCAAGGTCTGAAAACATTTATTACTTAGGGACAAAAAATCAGTTGAAGCAATTCAATCAAGAAAACCGAAGAGATGAGAAGCAATGTGAGTCACTAGAGAAAATTATACCCAAAAAGAACAAGAGTATAAAGTTGTTTAATGAGCAGTAGGTTTATTTGCCAGGAAAATAATTAATGCAATCCAAGTTTGGAAATAGCAGGACTCTGAAATCTGAGAAGACACAGAAGTAACAGTGATAGGCTCTCCAAATCAGGGGTCTGTAGGTTCTAGAGCAGTCACAATTCTGAGTCCAAATAAAAGGCAGAAAATGGAAAATCTTTTGTAAAAATTCCACTGTGCCTTAAAAATTTGATATAGATTGCTCGACAATCTCACTATAGCCTTTGATAAGTAAATTTGTGTTCACTAAATCTTACCAATCAGCTTTAAAGATCCTTCATTGTGCATCCATAAAATAATTACAAGTCAATTCTTAAATTAAAATAAGCAAGCCCAAATACATTTAAGTAGCTTATACTAAAACTCTACACTCAGTATCAGGTTTTCAATGATCTAGTAAGGTTCACAGTGAGGATGTTTCTGATGTGAAACGTTGCTGAGTACAAAGAATATTTCTGTTAACAGAGTATAGACAAACACAGATATTAAACTTTAAGTACACACCATTGTGCATTATGATTAGAATGTTAAAGCAACACAAGCAATTTTTATGACCCATACAATGTAGATAACAGACAATGACCAGTATTTGATCTTTTAAACTGATCTTCATGTTCAGGTTCTTCTAAGTTAAAAACAAACTTGAGCTGATATTCACAGACTTGAGGGCAGACTTTCAAATACATTTGGACTCCAATGGAATACAGAGTGGAATTTAAATAAGCACATCAGATATCAAGTGTTATGACAACCATAATCATCATGGTTAAATCTACCTTTGCAGACAGAGTTTGTGGGTACTGGGTCTTTTTAACATAGACTAAAAGCAGCATGAGAATAAAGAGACACTTCCTATGCTGCTCACTGTTTCTTAGCACATTACTGAGCAGAAGACAACTAGCTTTCAGCAGTTAGGTGTTGGGATTATTAAAAGAGCTACTACAAAAAGTAAGACAGATTACATCTGTAAAGATTTGTAAAAACAAGTAGACTTTATTACCATCTTTCAAGTGCCACCTTTTGGGGCCTGCCCCAGCTCGTGTTACAGGCGTGGCTGCAGTGCCACGGTTGTGTCATTCGGTGGCAGAGAGGACAAGGCGAGGTCTTCGCCTGGTGCTCTGACCCACGTGGGCTCCCAGGATTGCTCAACAACCTGACATTATTGCTTTTCTGTTTGTATTTTACACTTGAGAGGCGGCGGGCATTGGCCGAGTGGCGTAGGCCCCCGCCTGTGGAGCCGGCTCCTCCTCTGAGGACACCGGTTCGAATCCTGGAGGAACTCGCTGTCGCCGTCCGAGCTGCTCGGCCGTGGCAAGATGAGCCTCAGGAGTAAAGGGGGTGGGGCCAGTTCCGCGCACACTGTGCCTCACCTAAAAAATCCATTGCGCAGGCTTATCCCAAGATCTTCGTTCGCGAAGTCCAACCAACAACCATCTTTCAGAAGATATTTCTTATTTATACATATAAATCAGGCAAAAACTATACTATGTTCAGTTCTGAGCTTCCCAATACAGTAATTTCAGTGGTTTCATATGTATAATTCAAAAAGAAAAAACATCCCTTAATACAGACATATTTTGGTTTCCTTCAGAATGTTTTTTAAATCTCCCAGGTACTTTTTCTCCCACCGTTTTTTCTTACAATGATTTGGTTTTTTGCTTATTTCTCCTTCTGCTAATAACATCTTTTTGCTTAAATACCTCACATTGTATACCCAACTAGGGTTTCTTCTAATCCTCGTTAATTGGGGGAAATATGTTTTTATTTGTTCCTCCTGAGACACCAAGCCTACAGAGATATAGTTACCGTTATTCTTTCAGAAAACTGTTTTATCATATCTAATCTTAACCCACTTATTTCACATTAATCTTTGAAGTTATTCAGATTAGTTCCTTGTACTGACAGATAGTTTAATCAGGATGTGCATGTTTGTAAATGTCAAGGTCATTAACAAAACTATGAAACAAGAATAATTGCAAGACTCGTTTTTCAGGTAACCATTTATAATCTCATACCAGACTGAGTACAAGTCAGCATCTGACACTTAACTGTGCCAGCATAGAAGCTTTCTTAACATTATTATTCCTCATCCTCCATGATAATGTCATATGTGGTGCTGAATGCCAGATGCATCACAAAAAATGCTAGAGCAGTCTAATTTTAACTCTTTTTTTCCAAAAATTTTTTGTTTGGAGATGGATGATGAGGCATTTTGAGGGAAGCAAATTTGCACACCATGTTATTTGCAATATGTGAACTTGCACTGTGTTTTTTTGTTTCTATAAGCAAATCAAAAACTAAGAAATTTGAATGTAATCTAAAAATCTTTTAAAAGGAGTATATGTATCTCGAGATAGCACAAAATAATGTGGGAAGCTGCCACTTTCTGACTGCAAAACTCGCTGACAAGTCTGTGCTCACGGCTCTGTCACCTGATTCAAAATCAAGTAGTTCGGTCAGATTGCCATTATTTAATCTTACAGAGTTTCTACTAAACACAGAGTTGAGGTTCCCATTACTGCAGACTATGAGCACTTGAAAGACATGCTAGTGAAAACTATACAGAATCTTCCCCTGCATAAGGGGAAATAGAGAAAGACCCAAAAAACCCCACCCAACTTTAATCTTTAAATTGAAAATATTCTTGCTGATTAAAAATACTATGGAATTAAAAAGGTAGAGTAAGTTATAAAATTTCATTATTTTGTTGCATGAAGGCTCAGACCAACAACTTGCTCAAAGACAGTAAAATAGATTTGGTGAAAACCAGCAATATCATTGTAATTGAGATTTGATGAAGCAGATACATTCATTAAGTCTAACATTATGAGCATAGAAACACTTAATCTCACTGTCTATATTAGGTGTTATTATTATTTTTTTCATTCTATATTACTGTATAAACATATTATATATGTATTTATATTATTATATATTACTTTATTATATTAAGGTATTAAGTAGCATTGGTCCAGCTGCAGACTCTTGAGGGACACCAGTCTGTATTAGCTTCCACATGGACATTGAGCCATTGACTCACCTCTTTGGACACATCCAACTGCCATCATAGGTCATGTTGAGGAGGGCTGTTCTTAAACTTTCTTCTCTAACTCTTAAGTTTCAAACTTGGGAATCAAAAATTAGAGGCAGCATAAAACATATTCCAAAGGTAGCTGAACTACTAGGAAAAAATCATGTGATTGTTTTCATTTGAAAAAACTAAACTGCAGAACTGATATGTGCATGCATAGCATAACTCTCAAAACAGTAGGTGACAGTCATTTGCATTCATTTCATTACCCTCTGGCCTTTGTACTGCTTTTATAGGCAGCTTATGTCACCCTTTTCACAGATATTCCAGCAGCAAGTATTTTTAAAAGACCAATAGAAGGGATAGGGAAATTAGGGAATATTTTTACTTTATGACATAAACTTTTTTAAATTGAGAAGCTTGAAAATTACACTACACTTATAATTCTCTGTGACCCAACTATGGTTGGAAAAAAGAGAAACATTTGATCTAGCCACTGGCAAAAGAGCAGTGACTCCAATTCTCATCTACTGAAAATATGAGGTTTTTATTTTTTCTCTAAATAGTTCAAGAAAAGCCAAATATAAAGGCTAGTCACTAAAAGCAAAAGATGCTTTGTAGTGAGAAACAGACCTGACTGATACCTGACTGGCAAGTGGAAATTCATTGGAGGCATTGACCTCTATCAGCCTGTATTAGTTGGTCTATTTGACTTAGTATTTAGCTGTGCAGAAAAAACAATTGTTGAGTCAGAATAGGTTTCCATACATCTAAAATTATAATTTTTAAAGAGTTATGCCATACTTCAATGATTATTTTTAGTTACTTGAACTAATAAGGTGTCAGCAAAGATAGTTACAAGTTTTAACTTGTCCCAAAGGGATATTCGCTTTCTCCTAAAGAGTTACACCAAAAAAGAAAAAAAAAAATTGCCACAGGAAAAAAAATCTTTAAGGAAGGTAGATATGTAAATTAAAAACTCCTATGTTTAGATTACATATCCAGAGATTGAGACTGTCTGTATGTAAGACTATTATCTTTTATATTGACATGGATGTTTTCTGCAGGTTTTTTGAATTGGTAAGTGCAATTTGTATTCTATGCATCAATATCCCCCTTTAACTTATGTAAGATTAAGAAAAATGTCATAAAATCATATCATATAGAAGAGTTTGGGCTGTTAAAGATCATCTAATTCCAAGCCCCCGAGGGCCCCATCCAAACTGGTGCTGAACACTTCCAGGGATGGGGCATCCACAACTTTGCTGGGCAACTTGTACCAGCTCCTCACCACATTCAGATATCTTAGATCATACCTACTTAAAGACATAATGAATGAGTAGCTGAGTAACAAAGCATATCTGTTGTGGGAAATGAGCTGGGTTATGTAAAAACTGTTTTGTCCACATAACAAGGAGTCACATCTGCATTGTTGTAATTTTTGTTCACTACAGTTACACTGTTCAGATCACATCTTGGACAATCAGCAACCTTGTTTGGTCCTGCTGAAATACAAATCTCTAAAAGAGTCTGTCACAGCATCTATTTTTCATAGATACACTTTTTAGTGACCTTAGTAGAGGCTTATAGCCTTTAGCTGTTAAATAAGACAGCCTGACTGCATCAAAAACAAAAATGAAAGTTTTATTCTTATTCCTCTCCATTGGTGAGTTACAGTGTTATTCAGGGATGGCAGAAAAAAGCATCTAATGCTTACATTATAACATCTTTATATTCCACTGTGCAGGGATATGAAAAGGTACAGGAAAGAACTGTCATAACACACCCTTATACATCTTTCTAAAACTAATACGCTCCATCAAAACTATACAACAGCACACAGTTAAATATTAACTAAGATATATTTTGTAAAATTGGTGATTTCACACAGTTCTTATCTATCTTGATTTTAACTTTATTAATAGAACTCTTCACATGTGCATTTCCATGCAATATTAGCAGGCTTCTTCTCGCAGTTTGCTGTTAGCCAAGGTCATTTTGCTGATTCCATCATTATCATTGAGGCCTCTGTCTTGGAAACTGCTTCCGCCCCTTCCTGGTAACCTGCATGTGTTCCAACAAGTTTCTCTGTGAAGTTCAAAATAATGGAAATACAGTACTCCCTATGATGCTTTAACAATTTTTCTGCAGCATCTAAAAATTGTCAGGACACAGGAAAAAGTTCAACTCTTGGTGAAAATACATGGCTGAAGTAAATTGTTGGGTGCTATGTGAAACAATTATTTTCTCCTACTTCATTAGTCCTAAACACATCATTTGGCTAGAGACAAATGGCATGAGCATTTTGTTTCATGTTTTGCATACGTGCTCTACAAAATGTGGGGGTTTTTTATCATTTTACTCATATAGTATATTAAAGCCAGAAATAATGAATAAAATAATGAGTCAGAATTACACTCAGAAACTGCCAGTTGTGTGTTATTCATTTATGACATTGAAGCTGTTTGAATCAACCCAAATATTCTTCATTGAATGAACTCAAAAATTCTATATTCAGAAATGTGACTTTTCAGAGAAGAATTGTAGCTCTGGAGTAATTAGTTTTTTACTTCAGTAACTCTTGCTAAAGACATATAGACATGTAAATAAAAACAAAGATACATCCCTACCTACAAATGTGTGTGTATATATATAACTTTATATATATAACTTTAGACTAGAAAAAGAAGAATGTTGTTAAAAAATATAAAAAGTCTTCAGCT
>VXAU01006055.1:72210-125445 GCA_013399695.1 Formicarius rufipectus
ATACATGATTTATTTTCTACACTGAGCTGACATTTCTAACCCTAATACTCGAGTATGTGTTTTGTAGCTAACAAGGCAACAAGACAATATTTATAGATGAACATACACAGAGATTCAGGGTTTATTCCTTGATCATCATTATTGGTGCCTACATTTAATGCAGTTTGCCTGTGGCTCTAATTCTGATTACACTTTAGTTTTGTAGTGGCCTGTTATTGTGCTACTGACAGTAGAGGAGGCAAGTGTGGTTCCTCAGTACTTTGCTGCCATCATGTGCCTGGTGAAATAAATAAAATTATGGGAAATTATGATGTTAGCAACTGATGCTGTTAATAACCTACCAATGAGCTGAATGACTGTACAGCAGAACAGCTGTTTTTTAGAACTGTGACATTTATTCACTGTTGTTGTCTAAAAATATCCACAATAAATGTCACAGAATAATAGAAGATTGAAAAATACCTCCGAGATCATGAAGTCCAACCTTTGACCAACCATGCCCACTAAACCATATCACAAGTGCCACACCATGGCTCACTTCTTCTCTGGTTCAGGTTCTCTAAGACACCAGTGTTTTAATTGTGCCATGGAACATTTAACATTTCTTCAACTAGCAAAAGCATCTGACTTGGAATCCCAGAAGAAAAAGTTCAACAATGCCTGCAGCAGTAACAGCTGCCATCAAAACCAGCTGTTCTCAGGTTTTAGAGTCATCCTGATAAAGTCAGTTAAAAATTTATAATGCAAAATAAACTGTCTTAGTGTTACTTATACCAACTCTGATCTGCTCCATAATACAGCAGAAGTGAGTGAACCCCACCCAATCTTCTGCACCTATAACAACTCTGGCCAGAATTTTTTGTGTGAACACCATTTATTTTTAAAAGAAAAAATATTTAAAAGCCTTAAAAGTATGCTTCAGTGGAAGTTAATTTATGTGGCAGTCTGGTGACAAACAAGCCCATATAAAGTTGCAGGGAGATGCCCTAAAGCTGAAGGATAGTTGACAGAAAGAAAATTATTTGGAGAAGGTGTAAGAAAACTAGCCTGGAGAGAGTTTGGCTGTCAGTTGCAGTTAAAATAATAATGCTATTTTCTTAAGAAAGATGTAGTTGGAATCCTTTCCCAAAATTGTTATGAAGTTCGTGATATATGACACAGTGTTCTCAATACTCATTTAGCAATCTACAAGGCCAGTAGCAAGGGATGATTGCATTTTACCCTTCTGTATCTTTGGATGTTTTTCAGAAAATGAGGAATTCCATATGCCAAATTCTGGAAAGTATTGCAATCTTAGAATATCCTGAGTTGGAAGGGAGCCACAAGGGTCATCGAAGTCCAAGTCCTGGCTCCACACCAGATAGCCCCAAGAATCACATCATGTGCCTGAGAACATTGTCCAAACACTTCTTCAACTCTGGCAGACTTTGTGCCGTGACCACTTCCCTGGGGAGCCTTTTTCAGTGTCCAACCACCTTCTTGCAGCCTGCCCCTTCTTCCAGTCAGTGAGAGGACAAGAAGAAATGGCCTTGAGCCATGCCAGGGGAAGTTCAGGTTAGACATCACAATTTCTTCAGTGAAAAGGGTTGTCAAGCCTGTTAAACAGGCTGCCCAGGAAACTGGTGGAGTCACCATCACTGAATGTGTTTAGGAAATAACTGGAAATGGCACTTAATCATATGGTTTAGTTGACATGGACTTTGAGTGTTCAGTCAAGGGTTGGACTTGATGATCTTGGAGGTCTTTTCCAACCTTAATGATTCTATGATTCATATTAGTATTACAAGATACCACATACAACCCAAAAACCTATACCAGCTTCACTAATTCAATCTTTGTGTATTTATAGAAGCAATTAAAAATAAAAAATCACTTGCATATGATCTGCCCTTGGAATTTAGCTAAGTTAAACTTCCTTCTATCATTTTCTGATAGGGTAGAACTACTTTAACACTGTTCCACTAAGTTATTATAATGGAATAAAAACCATACATGAGTTTTACATGAAAACTAAGCTCCCTGTATCTTTGCCAATGTCTGTGCAAGTGAGGTCTACCTGAAATCCTTCAGATGATATGGACAATTGAGTTTGTCCTTTGGGCCATATTGTTGAGCTTCAAATATCTGAAGATAAACCTCATCTATAGTCTTTGCTGCGAAGGCCACACCCTACCATCTAAATTCATGCCTTTTAAAAACTACTTAGACACCCTTTTGCGTATTTATTTGACATCTTCAGGCGTCCAAGTGCAGAAATCTATCCTTGAGAAGTAAAACAACTAAGGAAGGAACTGAATAAAGAAAACCTTTTGTGGAATATTAGTATCTTAGACATTCACAGTGAAGCAACAATTTATGTTTTGGTCAGAAACTCAATTGGCATGTGGACAATTAAGAAAATAAATCTTTCCTAGAGAAGGGAGAGGGGGAGATGGAGGGGGAGAAAATGTTAACTTGTTTATTGTTCTTTGGCTTGGAGTTAGGTTTGTTTGGATTTTGTTTGGGTTTTTTTGAAGTGAGGGTTGTAGAGATTTGGAAAACTAAATTCTGTAAAGCCTTCAGTAGCTTGAAATACTATTGTGCCTACAAAACTTTATTCTGGAGATGGTAATTTGAGGAACATACATGTTCAGACTATCAGTTTTTCTTCAGTTAAGTAGATCCATTCACTTTGAAGAGTATTTGTGTCAATAGAGGTCACAGAACCGAGCTCTGACTTCTTCAATATATAAAAATGCTTTCACTCCAAAATCAAATCCTAGGAAATCTGGAAAACATACATGTATGTTACTGGCACTGATGAAGTTATTATTCTTTCTATAACACAAAACTACCAGATTTTTTTCTCAGATGCTCTAACATTATGTAAGATATTCCACAATGGGAAAGCTGCATCTTAATGAATTTTCACATTATCTGAAGAAGTTCCCAATGATTTGTCCCAAACCACAAATTCCAATGCACTGACAGATTATTATTTTTTAAAGAGTTTTGGAGGTCAAGAGTGTGTAAGCAAACTGCACTGACTTAAAACATTTCTTACCATTTCTACCATTCATTAATGCATTATACAGTAAATAAACTTTGTCTAAGTCACCATCCTCAAATGCATTAAAAATCTTTTCTAAAATCTTAGGGTACTCACAATGTCTGGCACTACTGCATATAGAAAGCTGTATGCGCAGGATATGTGTCAGCTAAGCATGGTGTAAAGTGTACACATAGAATGATATACCAATGTGTAAAGGTGATAGTAAAGGTGTTTTGTTAAATACAGCTTACTTGAAATATTGTCATACATCCACAATCTCTAAAAAAAATGTTCATGTAACCTTACTTCTCTTAAATTTTTCACAGAAAGAACTGCTTAGCATATCAAAGCCCAAGCTTTGTGGCATATCAATTTGTTAAAACTAATTCTCCAGCTCATCTATGTTTCACAGTCAAAAATAAGAGCTGCTTGAAATGCAGTCAATAACGATCATATCTAAGAATTTACAGCAGTCTGTGCAATCATCTAGTCCATTTCTTCCAATACTTATTTTCTCTTACTTCAACTAGTAAGGCATTCACATTTCCTAGACTTAATAGCTGGGACTGTCCAATTTGAATAATCTTTTTTTTCCCCTTCTTGTTCTTTGAGAGTATTGCCTAAATTGGGTACGATGCCTGAAGTTCAAAACCTGTTTTAAATTCACATTGCTGTAATATTTCTTTGTTTGTTTCACAAGCCACCAATGAAATATTAATCAAGAGAAGCTGAGGACTGAGATTTCCAAAGCTCTTACTGCACATATTGTGGGATATCTGAGACAGTTACACAAAACCAATCATGGGCTAACCTACACCTTCACACAATACGCTCATGGACTCCACAAGCAATGCCATGTTCTATGTAATTTAAGCTATAAGACTCCTGATCTCATCTAAGTTTGGATTAAAACTGAGTAGTTTTATTTCTGTTACCATCTTTTTACTTTACCCTGTTGTCAATGCAGAACTTCAGTAATTCAACATGACAAATGTTCCTGTGAAAGTCACATGACGTGCAAGTGCAGACCCAAAGCAGTAACTCGTTTCAACAGTTACCTGAAATCTGAAGATGAAATATGGGCTCACCTTTTATAAACATCTTTCAGGTATGACAAAGACTTCTGGATTTTTGGGAGTTTGGGTTTGTATGTTTGGGGTTTTTTTCATTCATTTTACACAATTATGAAAAACCTGTATCTTCCTTAAAAAGATTTTGCTCAGTCTGGGACAAGACCTTTCACGGAGAAAAATCGTAGACAAAATTGTTGCACAGCAAATATTAAAGATTCCAAAAGCTGATTCGTTAGATTACACATAGTACATAATATATTTATCTAATTGAAACAGAAGGCATTATATTTGCCTATTTGCTGGTTTAAAATTCCTTTTTTATTTCTTTTCAAATATTTACATGTACAGCACTGTAACTGTAATAAAAACTGGGACCAGTCAACAGCAGCAGAATAGTCTACAAATTCCTATTTCCTTCCTTTCTCCTTTCTGGCCCAAATTTTCTCTTTTATTTTCTCCATCTCAACTACACTGGCAACTCTACAGAGAGAAGATTATCACAAATGCTTCTGAAAACGAAATCTTTCACAGCACTACTACTATAAGGTAAAATTGAAGAAAGTCATACCTTACAAAACCGGTAGCAGGCACTGTGTTGTGATTTGGGGACAGGTTTACAAGTTCATCTTATTTTTGGCACACTTAATGGAAAACACTAGTAAATGTCAACATGCTAAGATTTGTAAAATACCAGAACTAATTTTATTGCTGAAAATCACTCATGTTTGATAGTGTCTTCTTATTATAGCAGTTATTTAAATTACACTAAAATGAGACTTCACTACTAATACCCAAGAATTCGTAGTGTATCCCCTAACTAGTTTACATCACTCATGACGCAAATTTTGCCTGATAACTCAGTTTACTAGGAGGTTTGAATGAATGTGTTTCCAAATTTAATCATCTTTCAGATGTTGACACTTTTCCAGTACAGAATTACTTATTATAGACACATAAAAGATCCACAAGGATGTTACAACATTTTGTCCTACATTTTTGCATTTTACAGAGTCTGTTCTGATGCAAATAGGAAAAGGAGAACAGATGTTTCATAACACCTCTGGGCCCAAGTAAATTCTACAGCTCCCCAAGTAGCCTTATTCTGACCTTTTTCATATTAAATAAAAAGAACACAAAAGGAAATACATTTCCCAGTACTTTCTTAATGTAGCCTATAAATTCTCTCTAAGAAGCAGGAGTACTTGCAAGGCAAGTCATAACTTCCTAGACTCTTGCAACTAAGATATATTCAGATTTTTTCACTAGGTTATGCGAGACAAAAAAATGACACACATTCAGAAATAGTCACCACTAAAAAATCCTTAAAATAAAATCAATTTTCTATTTATTAAAGAAAATCAACTGAATATTTCCTACACAAATGTAAAAATTCGACAATCTGCCACCAAATTTAAAAACAGTTGACTCTTAAATCCTGCTTGCTTATCTGGAGTCCCCTGTGCTTCCTGCATCACCATCAGAGAATATTACTGTCAAAGCACAAGTAGCCAAAGCTTCCTATTCAAGCTACAGGTAAGTATCATTCTAGCAATACCCAGGGCTTCAGATGTACTGTCCTAGAGCTGGTAGGATGAGAAAGCCACAGAACTTGGCTGCCAGCTCCTCAGAAAGAGAACTGGAGTCAAGCTGCTAGAAAGTATCATGGGAGTGCAAAATCTTGTGACTACGGAGTTTGTCAGCAACAAAAGCAAATGGGAATCATTGACTACATGGCAACTATATATTTTGAGACTCATTTTCAGACACCTGAAAAAAACACATTACTCAGTAATGAAAGAATCTCCATTCCTGTAGAGCCACATAATAACTGTGTTTTCAGGACTGGTATATTGGACAAGGTCTTATGAATGACACTTTTTGGTTCTAGCTACTGCCCTCTGTGGGTTTCAGTTTTACAGATTATGAGAGTAGCAACAATTAGAACACTGGCAGGCATGTAAAGTGGTGAAAACAACATACGGATTTTAAACTGAAGTTGTGGTCCACTATTTAACTTGGAATTTATTCCCAATGGTTTGCAATTAATGGAGGTTCTTTATCTGTTAAAATGTTAATAAGATTTGATAACTAAATGGGCTGTTTCATGTGAATAGTCACCTAGAGTACTTGGCTGGAAGTTTTTATTTTCTGATTTTAAAAAGTGCCATACAAATCATCAAGTTCCTGATTGTGCAATTTCTAAACATCTATTTAGATTACCCTGACAGTGTATGCATTTCAGCAAGATTATAAGACACTCACAGTACATCATTTATTAAATAGGGTGAATATCAGAGTTAGCTTGAAGCTTTAATGTAATGTTGATTCTACAAATGGTTCATGACAGAGGCAGTTTCAGTATTTACAGAGGCCTAAGGGAAACTTCTGAAGCTGTAATTGTGTGTTCAATCACACAACAGCAACCAGCAAAAAGACTTGGGAAAACACACATAAGAATGCCCCAAGACTATAAATACACACGTGCCCTGGTAGATGTACTCACACAGGTGAGTAACTTTGGGCCTGAAACATTTGAATAAAAAGCCCAAAAGAATGTAGGGAACAGAAGGGTGTTGCAGTGAGCAATCAGGGGTAAAATACAATCTGAAAGCAACTGAAATGAGTAATATGCACTTATGCTTGTGTTGTGGTGTAGGAATCGTATTATCGAATTCATTACTCCCACAAACCAAATCACAGCTCACACCCTCCTCCCCTCCTCCCCCCAACTAGAGGCACAAAAGGCAAAGATCATTGGTTGATTTAACAACAGTTTGCTGGAAACAGCAACGAGATTAAGAAAAAAATAAAATAGTGGGACAGTAACAGCAATAATATTAATAACAAAAGGTATAAGACAAACCAGCAGTTTACACGGGACATCCACAACAATAAACAAAGACCAGTTGACTTCTCTCACGTTTCCTCGACTGGGAGGAATCTCTTCTCCCCAGAAGAGAAAGGGAATCCCTCTCCCCTGCCCCCAGCAAGGATGTGAAGTGGTACTGAACAACATCAAGGTCTTGGCCATTCCCCGTCCTGGCTGCTGCTGCAAAAAAAAAAAAAATAACCCCGTCCTGGCCAGAACCAGGACAACTTGCAACAGTCATTCTAGTGAGTGTATACACTTCAAAGTCAGAAGACAAATTCCTTGACTGTCAAAATTCAGAAAGTTGAGATGGCATGAGTGGCAGCCTTTGTGGATATTTAGCCACCAGTTCTCTAGTGAATCATCAGACCTGTCCACTGCCATGCAGAAATAACTTCAGTATCTGCAAACACAAGGCTTTGAAACTACAAAAACAAAGGGAGGACAAAACCTTGAACTTTACTGAGAAATTTCCAGAAGAGGAGCAAAGTTAATTTAAAACAAGCTCCAGGAAAACTGTTCAGTTTATTTATTATTGTATATTACTAGTAATGTAAAATGAGTTTTACTGAGGATCCTTTAATAACTGCTACAAACAATTTGTGGCTATAAAGCAACCTGGCACTCTTTGATAGACTAGTTTGCTTGAACCATAAAGCATACCCAGTGCTACCTTAAAAGCTAAATAGTATGCACATTAACTTGAGCCAAAGTTCTTTCAGAAATGACACAGTGGCACAGACAAATATGAACATGAAATTTAAAGTATTGGTTATCAACTCCCTAAAATTGTTTCTTCACTGGCACAGTCTCTTTTACTATGGTAGAATTAGTCCTAGACTCTTGTCATTTTAGAATCAGAATTAGCTCTGCAAAAATATACCAAGTAAAGGTAGAGGAAAAAAAATCACACCAATTCTTCAATTATGAAATTGAGAAAGACTGATTTTTCAGAAAACAGAAATGTCTTATAAAAGCATGTGGTCTGTCAAGCTTTAAGTCCCTTAAAAGCCAAGCATGCTTCTTGGTGATTCTACAATGAGTATACTTACTAGTATTCTCCAAATCCTACTTCCACAACTGGCACAGAAATCCTCTTTGATTCATTAAGTCTTTGGGAACCTACTAGTTCACCTCTTCTTAATCAATATCATTTTAAAAAGTCAGTTGCTTCCTGCCCCATGGAAATATCTTTATATTCAACAATTCAAAGAGAGTAAGAAGAGTGGGAATAAGTGCCTTTGTCTCCAGTCACTGTTATCATAATTCGTCACACTACCTAATTCAAACAAATTAGGCTTTCCTCTTAACTCTCAAGACTGAAAGATTTGGAAGATTGTGAGAAAAGAATAGGTCATGGTGACCTATTAAGTCTAACTGAAATTGCATATTTTTCCCTAATTTCTCTTTCTCTCAGTTTTCCAATATATACATTATTTGAATGAGTCTGAAGCTATTAAAGGCAAAGCTTTCCTATTCTGTTCACAATCCTGGAAAACAGGAAAGCTATCTCTAGCACAACCTCTGATTTATTAAATCGGCTGTTACCTCTGCTCCTTTTTCCCCAAGCACTTCTGTTACTTTCCAAAAGTTGCAAATAATTTTCTTGACAAGAATTTCACACAAATTAGTGAGATTCTAATAGCCCTGTCTCCTTTCCATCTATCCATGGGATCTGAGAGGCATCCATGGGCATAGGTGGGAGAGGAAGTTGAAGCACTCACCTCTCTCAGCCATGGAAAGAGGCAGAGAAGAGTGCTCCTACACTTCTGTCACTCCAGTTCAGACAGGTGCCACAGCACAGCCACCTCCTTGACAAGTTTAAGCTAAAGCTGTGCTTTCATATATGCATTGTAGTGGAGCTATACAAAAAAAGATGCCTTCCATAAGCATATTGTCATATCCTTGATCCCAGCCTGCACAGCCTGAAGACGCATAGTTGCATGATGGAATGGATGAAAATCAAAATTCCACAGAGGAGCAGGACTTCCTCTTTAACACTGTTATCCTGAAGGGTTTTTAATGCGGTTTCTCTGATTTCCAAGTAGCCAAATATGACTGCTCTGAGCAGTCTGATAATGTCTTGATTGACTTCTCAATGGTTTCTGGTTCCAAGTGTGTGATGGGTTTGAACTGTTTACACCCATATATGGCAGGCAAAAAATATGGAGTTAAATGGAAGAAAAATATAGTTAAAGAAACATCTATGAACTCTGTGACATTTCACAGTAAGATTTTGCAACAACTACTATTGCATAATTTTCTAACATGTTTTAATGTAGCTATATCCTGGTTCTTGAACTTCTTTTCATGTCATTTGAACTGCAACATTAGAATATGTGCACATACTGTACATTAATGTTGTCCTTGAAAGAGATTGGATGATCTTCACAAATGAAATTAAATTGTTATCTGATTGCAAAGATGATCTCAGCACTGGATGTATTTCCTGCTGCTAGCTCACTTGGAATGTTCTTGGCTAAGTGTCAAGGTCATTCTAATTCTGGCAAGGCTGAAAAAATTAAACATAAAAATGCCCATTGTCTTGTCTGTTTTTATAAAGTGAGAAAGATATGACTTTATAATGTGAGGATGCTTTTCAATGCTGTGAATAGTGCTAACTGTATTTACGTTTCACTGAGTGCCATACTGCTTGTGTGCATTGTAATTAGAGGCAGCCTTGCTAGAGGGACACACGACGTGATGCTCTGCTAGCACTTCTAGATGGCAGGGCTTGACTCACAATGTTGT
Organism: Formicarius rufipectus; assembly: GCA_013399695.1. Classification (NCBI taxonomy): domain Eukaryota; kingdom Metazoa; phylum Chordata; class Aves; order Passeriformes; family Formicariidae; genus Formicarius; species Formicarius rufipectus. Next base: position 81,935 of record VXAU01006055.1, read on the forward strand.
GGTTTGAGTGCAAAGTCTTGGTTTCATTGGAGGCCCTTAAATGCTTCTGAAACATAGCAAAGGATATAAGAAAAAATATTTTCCATGGTTTAGTGGCATTTGCATGCTGTTCTGAACCAATATAAATAAAAAATAGCTAGTCCACACATGGGAACATATTAGCTCTGACATCACTGTCATGGTAAAAGAAGAGCAAGAGAAAAAACACCTGTGATAGATCATGGACCTTTCTCCTTTCTTTTTCTTTTTCCTTCTATTTTTTCTAAATTTCATATAGAAGCAAAGCAAAATCCTCAAATATTTTATCAAAAGAGCTAACCTACTAACCCTAGTCTCCTCAATCTCAGGCAAGTTTTGCAACTATTCAGTCAGTCATTCATCATCCTTGTTTTCACTGCTAAATATGTGACCCTCAGCTTGTCCAGGAAGCCTTCTGTCTTCCATTCCTAGCTTTTCTGAAGATGTAATTTTGCTGGGAAAGTTGCTTACGAAGCACAGCACATTTGAAGAGAAAAGAAAAACAGTTTACAGGCTTTAGCAGGAGGATGAAAGATGATCCTGAATTGAATATCACCTTCTTCTAGTGTGTCATAATTGTGTCAACCACAGCAACCTGGAGAAGATGTACATTTATTTATTCTCTGTAGAGAGTCAGCAGCACATTTTCATGTATTGAAAAGTACAGCTTTGTGAATCTTCTAGCAACACTGCTACAGGTTTGAAAAAAAGGGCCTTTGCTTTATTATTGCACCACTTCCTGTTCTATTTTGATCCCATGACTCCAGAAATCTTGAAGGAAAATAAAAGGTGCCCTTTCCTACTTCTCTCTGCAAAGTGCCATTTAATTTGGTACACAGGAATTACATTCATTTAATTTCTTTAGCATTTCTTCCATTGAAAAATAAAATTTGAGGCGTCCAAGTTGCTGTTGTTTCAACAAACAGATCTGTGGGAGGTTTATGTGGTTTCTTTGCAATGATGTAAATTTAGCCCAAACTTAGCAAAGGGATACATGAAAAGCTCTCTCAAACCATTTGACATCAGTTCAAAATTTACCAGTGAAAAATCCAGGTGTGTAGTTTCAGAGCTGTCTATCAGTAAAGGAATTCAGGTTAATTAAAAGTTGAAATGAAAGGGAAAAAATAAAAATGTTTTGATTATAAAAGGTTTATGCAAATCTCTGTTTCGGTGGATTCATCTGAAATTTACTTTGACGATTTTAAAGAGCAAGTGCTTCAATTCCACATTCCTTGTCATTGGAATAAAGCTTTTCTTTTTATTTCAGCTTTGAGAAGGGCAAGGGGGATTAACTTTCCTTAGGAGACAAAGGCCAGTCTAATTTCTGGACAAATGTCCAGATCCCAGTTCTTGGTTTGTATTTCCATGAGTCTTGAACAAACATCTCAGTTTGTCAGGTTTTGGAACCTAAATTGTAGTGACACTATTTTTTTTCAGAATTTTTCCATCAGATTAAAATTAAAATCCAAAATTAAAATAATTGTGATAGCTCAATGATAGAGGACTTGACAAGCCAAAGACTATCTTCAATTCCCCTTATGCTTCATTTGGTTATCTTGACTTTAATATACCTGAAAAACAAAATAAGATCTATAAAATATGTATAATGCCCTCACCTCAATCAATCTTTTTTTCTTTGGAAAGGCATAGGGGGAATAAAAACAAAATTGTTTTAGTATAGAAGCAAAGAACAAAATTTTAAAGTCCTATGAATTAAACCTTTGTAACAGTGATTTGCAGTTATTATGTGAGATATGTATTCGATTATTAGATTTTAATTCTTCTCTTGAGAAGGAAGAAACAAGAATAGCAATGCAAATCTCCCTCACCCCAACAAATTTGAGATATTGTGCTGCTGAATTGCTCTCATAGCAAGAAAAGCTGAAGGCAGCATAGAAGGAAATTAGATTTGACAAATAGTGAATGTAAACAGCAGTTCATGGCTTTTCAATAAAAGAAAACCAATGTTTCCCTCTCTATTGGCTCACAGTAAAATACAATTGATGTTGCTGTAAGGATTTTCAGGATTAGTACAGGAATTATGCCTCAAAACCTGATGATTTTTTTTTTAATTACAGTATAATTTTTATATTAATAGCAATGTAGTTAAAAAAGGGGGCAGGGTGGAATTAATGTATACATATGGTACAGCTGCAAGCTGAAATAGAAGCACAACCTTAGGGAGCTCACACTTTTCTCCCCCAAAACACCATATTCCTAACATCTCAAATACCTTCTTTAATGAAGCATAAACTTCAAAACAACAACAAAATACACTCACCTTAAAGGTAGAACAAATTATTTTTCCATTCCATTCCACCTAATCTTTGTCAAAGTACATCTAATTATGTTCTTTGGCACAAAGTAAGCACTAAATTAATTCCATAGATCAAACTATAGAAAAATTCTCCTTTGTGTTATGAATGCCATATTTTCATATAACTAAGTATGAAATATGTGAAATTAAAAAAAAAAATGTTTCACCACTATTAACATTTCTGGGAGTTTATTTTATTAATAAACAGCTACTCAAAATATTTTTAATGTAAATATTTATAATATAATAATATTTAGATTTGGCAGTGATAATATATTTTAAAATGCTTAATGTTGATTTTACTGAATCTACAGTGATTTTTGATACAAAACCCTTCAGGTTACTCCATGCTTTTTATGAGATATTGAATACATAAAACTGTGAAATAGCATAAAGAAGTAGTATTCAAAAATAGATGAAGTGTCAAGTGCATACTGAACTATAGACATTTTTCTTTGAAGTATGCCATTATCCAGCAGGTATAAAGTTGTTTACAGGTAGCAGTTTGGGGGACTAAAAAAAAATAAAAAATAAAAAATCTCTGAGATGTGGAAAACAATAGTTCATATTTAGGGTGAAAGAAAGAACACAGAATTGAATTTAGGTAGTTACACTGTTATTTATCAGAATAAGAATCAAAATCAAGTGAAATGAAGTAAAAATACCTAATACATCTCATTAATACATCTTATTCTGCAATTCCTTTAAGCATACCCAGTATTTGCTCAACAACTACTCTTTGTCAGATGAGCATACCATTAAGAATTCAAAGACACTCCTAGAAGGTACAACTTGGCTTTCAGATCAGAGGAGGAGACCTGTTCCCCTTGGCATTGTGCTACTCCTGCCTCAGCAGTCATTCAAAAAGAGAAGAATCAAGTTAATTTGGAAAGTATCATGCTACAGGGCAGGCTTTCAGCTCTGACACAAATGCACATTAGTAATACGGAAGCAAAAGCAACTACACAGGGTACATAGAACTAGAAAAGACTCTTAGAATCATAGAATTGTTTGGGCTGGAAAAGACCTCTGAGAGCAACGAGTTCAACCCTTGATCCAACTCCAGTCCATTTACCAGATCATGGTTCTGAGTGCCACGTCCAATCTTAGTTTGAAAACCTCCAGGGACGGTGAATCCACCACCTCTGGGCAGGCCATTCCAATGCCTGATCACTCTCTCTGGAAAGAATTTCTTCCTAGTATCCAACCTAATTTCCCCTGGCAGAGCTCAAACCCATGCCCCCTTGTCCTATTTCTGGTTGCCCAGAAGAATAGACCAACCCACATCTGGGTATAAACTCCCTTCAGGGAGTTGCAGAGAGTTCTCTTCTGAGTTAGTAGACACTTCTGAGTTTGATTTGCATCAGTATGATATGCTACATTTTTTTCAATGAATTAAAGCCAAAGTTCTGATAGTAACAGCCAAGTAAGCCATAGGATGGCTTATCCAGATATAGGCATGCAAGAACTTGTTCAGATAAAAACAGCTAATAACATAACTGAAAGTGTACAGAGCCATGCACAGGTTTTTTTCAACTGAGATACACACACCAAAAAAAAAATATCTATTGGGCAAAATAAAATCCTCTCCTGAAATGACGGACAGTTTGGCACACTTCACATAATTACATGGAAGCCTGTCTTCAAATAATGTAGCTGGCCTGCTGGTGCCTTGTTTTCTGTTCTGAGACAGCTGAACTCCAAAAAGGTTAAGTCACTGTTAGCTGCTCTGTTAATAAACCACACAGTTGCTATTGCTGCCTTTCATGTTATATGGGACTGTTCATGTCTCCCAGGTGAAGACCCTTGGGTTCCCTTAGGCTCTCATATCCCACTATGTTTAACTCCCTCAAGAATAATTCTCTAGTCTGTAATGAAATAGTGGTCAAATGCAGCACGAAAATTTAGTATGAGCTGTACCCAGTCCTGTGTCAACAACAACCCGATTGCAGTGATATGAAAAGTGTTCATGGGAAACCAAGATTTTGATCCCCTCTGCAGTCACACCTGGAATATGTGCGCACATTTCATCCACCTTGTTGATTCCAAAACCTGCCAATCTATTATTTTACGTCTCATTTCTGTTTAGACAGTGACATTTACTTTTATACAGGGTATTGTAACAGGGTGGACTGCATAAATCACAAAAACCTTCAAAGAAAGCAAGTAAGTTACATTCCATATAGTGTTTTGTTTAACAAGCTTATATATATGTCAGAAAATATGGAATTAAAAAATGGAACTATGCAGTAAACAACACAAACATACAAGAAGCTAGAATGGAGAAACAAGATCTATCAAGAAAGACCATTTAATAGGAATATGGATATGTATAACAGGCCAGTTAGAATGGAATTATATATATTTTCATCAGCATTAAAACTGCCTTTCTTCTAAGCTTTTAAGTGAAAGGGGTGGGAAAAATCATCCCACTTATGATTCAAAATGGAAACAAAAGGGTTTGGCAAACCTTCTAATGGAAGACAGGCCCAGACAAGCCTCCTCTGCCAGATTCTGCTCATTTAGTCCAGTGTCAGACTCACAGAGCAGAAGAGCTTTTCAAAACTGTACTGCACGCTATACTACATTCTAAAAAAATAAAAAGTTAGAACTAAGGCTATTACACGGCCCCAATCTTTTAACTGAATATCTGGTTTTATCAACTCTCTTCATAGACGCATTACAGTAATGCTTGTATTAAAAAAGATAGATAATAACTGCTTCTCTACAATTTTCTGAGAAACTGAACTAAAAAAAACTATCATATTGTCTCAGAAAGAATTTTTTTAAAAAAAAATACTGCTACAGAAATCAAAAAGATGAAATTTCTAGAATTGCTCTTAGAACAATGCAGTTTTCAAGATTTCCTGAAATGTACGACATTTCAAAAGCCAGAATGGAATGACAAAGAAAATCAATAGGGTGGGAGAGGTTTAGAAAGGAAGGACTACATTTGTGTCAAAATACCTTAACAGTGGACAACACAAACTGGGCAATGGTCCTAGAGTAGCTCGCACATCTGCACTTGCTAGAGGGAGCAGCACATTTAATATATATCATTTCAAATGTGCACCACATCAAATCTATACCAGCTAACTGGGATCATGAAGAAAAGCAGTAAAACCAGTGTGCTACCTGCTTCTGAAAGAAAGCACACTGAGTAGATGGGAGGACAGTATTTTAAAATAGTTTTTTAAGAGATGTGTTCTACATCCAATACCTTTCTGGAAATAAAGGCATGGTTTACTATGCTGGAAAAGTAGGAATATCAAGACACATCATCTAAAGGGTTAATTTGTGACACCAAGAGGCTTTCTCCAAACATGGTATTGGAAATTGCTTTGCAAAATGCCTGGTATGTTTTAACTGAAAAGTTACCTGTGAATCACTAAAATACACACTATATAACAAAAACCCATGATAATAAAAATAATTACTATAAAGAGCTCCTTGGAAAAGCATGATTGACACAAGTTTTATTTACAGTTGCAAATTAACCTTCTCCAGATTCAAGTAGTAAGTAGACTCTTCATAGAAATATGAAATGTAACCTGTAGTTGGAAAGGAATATCCATGTATTTTTTAAGATCTGAATGCCTTAATACCAGTACCTTGGCAAATTTCATCACACATCTGAGGATGACTACTCACTACACATTCTGTCAAGAAAATATTAGAAAGACAATAATATCAGAGCCCTCAAAAAACATACATAATTGTAGGTTCAACAGGAACAGTTGACAAATGCACCAAATAGAAGCTGGATTTGTTTGCAGCATCCCCAACACAGACCAGCATTGAGAAAACCCTGTTTATTGAGATGCCTCCATCTCCACTACTGTAGTGTCTGCCTTCAGAGAATGGTGAAGAAGCTGGGAATGACGAAGAATACATAGGTACACTGAATCTGTGCGAGACTGTAAAAGCTGACAAGTTGAGCTTCAGAGTAGGTGAGGTCTAGGTCTCATTTATTACCCAAATATTACCCTATTTTCAGTCACATGGGTGCTATGCTGGGAGATTTACTGATAATACAGACCTGCAAGTGTTAGCACCACTCCACCTAGGTGATTCCCAGCTACAGCTATGACATGCTGTCCACACACTTGTCCACGGGGCTGTTCTAGAAAGACCTAGTCAGGCCACAGGAAGGAGTCATGCTGGACAGTTTGTGTAAGTGAGGGCTTTACACAATGCTTGGCTTTGAAAGTCCACAAAAGCATAGTTGAAGTACTGGGATGCCCCTGGGACCAGCCATACCTGATTACCAGCAGGTTATTCCTTTCCCTTTTGCAGTGGTAATCTCAATTTTGTAGATTCTGTCACTATTGGGACAGCTTTTTAACATTCTTTAGGGTAAAATATCCCCTCTATTGCTCTTTGATCACAGTTTATTAAGTGGTACACAGGTATCTGTCCCTTTTTCATAATTTCAGCTACTAGGAAAATTTCATCTTCAAACATGCATGTAACCCATCTCAAATCACTCGTTTGTTCTAGACACCCTGCATAGTCTTTCTTTTTAAGCAGAGGTGCAAATTCTTTCATTTTAAACATATATGGGTTTGCAAATCATTGCACAATTTAAAGTGTTCACAGACAGAAGTCCAGGTCTGATAGTTCTGCAGAAGTATGGTTATAGCTCTTCATAAACTCTGACAACATATCAGTTTGTGCTGTAAAATATCTCCATATCTTGGTTTGGAGCATCATGTTAAAATGGTCTATGACAGAATGTTTTATTAGGAAGGAAATGGTGAACACTTCACCATTTTAAAGCTTGTTTAAAGGTTGGTTTTAAAATTCTGTTTCACGTTCAGTGTGTAATTTCTGAGCCTTGTGTCCCTTGCTGAAGTTTGCTCTGGGTTACCTTCTGCTATGGCCCAGGCCGGATTGGATAAGATGCCTACTAAGGTTAAAATGTACTTAACACAATTGTATTTGTAAAACTGTTGCACATCCAGCAAATCCTCCTGCTATTGTGTATCCACCTCTGCCACAATCTTTTGAAGTGTTTCTCTTCAAGCCTTGTATAAGCTGTTAAGCACCCTGAATTGCAAGCCATGTTGCCACTTGTCATCTCGGCAGGATTTTCCCCGCTCCACTTCTTTCCTACATAATTGCCCTTTGCCAAGAATCTTAGGCAGAGGCAGAATACATTAAATTATCAATTGTATGTTCAGCTGAAACTGATAATATTTTACAACTTGAAGTTTTTCCGAGTACTTCAGAAGTTTGTAAATATTATGGAAATGTTATTGCAGGTTTCCAGTTTTGTATTTTGCATGGCTTAGTAAAGCCTCTAGTTCAGGCCAATTTTCTGTCTGATAGCGTGCATGATTGGGCAAAACTGTCAGCTGTGTGGTTCTAATTTTGTTGCTATTGTGTTATTGTTGTTAAGAAATGTTTGGAACGTTATTCAGAACACACTTTTAGTGTTTTGATCAGTATTTTCTGGTTTGATTTTATTTTTTTTTTTTAACATCTTTCTGTCAGAGTAAGATATTAAAATTCAGATAGATGAGATTCAGTGTTGTTATTGGCTGCTGAGTTACAATCTGACAAACAGAATGCAGACAAATTTTCCTGAGGATCCAGGTTTGATGGAGACATTTCCACAGGCTAGAACAGAAGTAGCACCGAATGAAAGATAACCGGTATGATACAATTTAGGGGAGACAAACAGTTCTGAATCTGAGCTTCCTCAACAGCTCCTGGTTACTTTTTCTAGGCACTCCCGGGCAACACATTAACATTCCTCCAAGAAGACTCCAGGATGACATCGAGCAAAAAGACCAGATATATTGCTTTCCCTTAGCATAATTCACAAATACTTAGCCTTCAAGTGAAAATAGAAAGTTTTTTGTACATGTGCTGCATAAGTACATTAAACATAAGTACCAGCTGGAGTTTGGTACTGAACACAAGGCACCTCACTTCATTCATTATGCAAACCGTGAAGAGTCTTAAAAAAAAAAAATTTTTAAAAAATGTTGAGACACACAAATGAAACAAAACATGACTGAATGTTGTCTTCTCCAAAAGTACCAATAACTAAATATTTCATATACACTAACATTTCTCAAGGATGGAACCACCCTGTAATATGTACATTATACCTGTAAGTCTTTTACAATTGCCAAAGAATTAACTTGGCAATGAAATATCTTCACTAAAACAAGTTATACCATTTTTCCTTTTGTTGCATAAAGAACCAGGCCAAACAAGAGCTATGGATCTAAACCTTGCCTTAACAATGAAAACAATACTTTACATTCCACACTACTTCATCCTTTCGGTAAAAACTTAAACTATCTCTACCTATTTTCAATTTCTAGAAAATTATAAGCCACCAACAACATCAGAAGAGATGCCTGAGAAAGACAACAGATCAGAATACATTGTGATTGAGGATCATAAGAAGAAAGTATTCCAGAACAGATCATCCTCAGTACAGAATACTTTTTAAAATACATTTAATTCAGTAAGTATTGCTGATAAGAAGACAACAGATAGCAACTAAGTAAAACATAACTTTGTCATTGGTTCACCCTTCAGCCTACACGGTTGCAAAGAAAAAAAGATTTTTGCAACACTTACTGTAACTATGAATACAGAAAAGAGATTTGCACATGTCAAGGGTGACAGCCTTCTTAAGCTAGCCTGAAAAAGATTTCTGTGTGTGTCTAAAGACAATGGGCTTCCCACAAATACAAATATGCATACACTTTTGCAAGATGTATAATTCTTCTTTTCTTTGGAAGCAGATTTGCACTGTATGAAAGAGCAAAAAAGGAAAGGTTGCATTTAACAAATTGGAGAAAATTGTTCTCAAAACCAAAATAATTGGCTAGTAGATTAAGGATAAGTATTACTACTGAAAATCAATTCTTTCTTAGAAAAAAAATAATTACTGGATTTTAATTTGACTTCATGTCCTGTAAATTTTCCATAAAACTTCATGGAAATAGTTTCCTTTTAATTTCAGGTAAAGCTGGAAAACTTCTATTAAAATTATTGTGAGGAGAATGGATTTATAAACATATTATTTTAATTAAACATATTTCTAATCCATCTTTGTGGTGAATGAAAATAAACAAAATTTTGAGCATACTCAACCTCTTGAGTCTCATGCAGGATGAAATGTTCTAAAGTCTAACTATTTGGGGGTTAGAAAATCAGAGGAGGGAGGGGTGGATAAAGAAAATGTGAGTACACTTGAGTTTTCCATCCCAGTATATTTCTCTTTAGGACAATGAGGGCAGGCAATACTGAGGAGAGGAAGCAGATTTAAAAGAAAAATTAATCCACGTGACCTCTGCTAAACAGATGTCACTTGAAGGGAGGTGCTGGGAAGCTCTGAAGAGAGACCACCTATCAAAAAAGAAAGCCCAAAAGACATTATATGTCCCTTAAAGGGAATGTTTGGCAAAGATACCTAGCTTCAAAACAAAAGCAAAATAAAACAGATTAAATTTTGCTGTTGGTGCTTCCAGACTGCTGGAGAACATATAGCTTGCCTTTATCACCAAATGCAAGGGCAGTATATAAGATTTTGAGCCTGAATGTGCTCCACTTGTATCTGATTAATTCTTCTCAGGAAAATTCTTACAATTGCCACTCCAAAAGTCCTGCCAAACTAAGTTCAAAATATATATATTCTTTTCTCCCTATCCCCAGCCTTCAGTTTCATGGCAAGAGCAATGTTCCTCAAGACAAGGGAGCATGAAAAAATATTGCCACATTGAATTAAAGCAGCAAATACAGGATTCCTGGGGATATCACTCAGACTTGTCCCCAACACACAGCTTTGTAATTAAATGCACATTGCCATTCTGGGCAAATGTTCAGTGAAACACAGATTTGGCATAAGGTTTGATGGAGAAGTTTTAAAACACTTAGATGCTACATAATGTGGCAGCATTTGCTTTTACCACAGCATATGTTTAAGAACAGTACTATTTTAAAAAATTTTCTGTGATAGTACACTTGATGAATACAGGTGAACTCATTCTCTGACATGCAGGAAAACAGCAATGGGCAAATAAACATGAGCAAAACTTTATACTTTTCCTTTGTTATATGGTTTTCTTCTACCCTGACTTGTCCCCAAAATTTTTATTGTATATTTGATATGAAACTAACTGCCTTAAAAAGAGGAAGAATGCTGACGAGATTTTGTGAATTTGAAAACATGAGCCTAGAACTACAGTCTGTCTTATGTACACTAGTGAGAGTGATGGCATATTTTTAATGGGTAATTTTAGTACCTGTTGCTGTATGACAAAGGTGCTAGCACTAAGAGGCAAGCTTCTACGGAAAGAGGTCTTATCTGGACTGAGAAGCATGGAGGGGAAATTGCAGAACTGTCTTTTATCCGTTATTGACAGCAGACGCACTTTTAGATATTTCTAATGTGAGATGTTATTTTAAAGCATCCTTCACGTTAGGACACAGCAAGCTGCCCTGCACTGCATCAGCACTCTTGCCTCAGCTGGCTGCATCAGCTTACTGACCCTCCTTTGTCCTGCACAACGTTATAGATTTAAGAGAATTTTTACAGAACAGTCACAAAAATATAAGTCCCTTCTTTAATTATGCCCTGGACTGGACTGGGAGCACCCTCACAGAGTGAGACTACAAAAGCACAGCCTTGCCACGTGGCACTCACACACAACTCACTTCCCTGCAGAGTCAGCATCCTCCCACCATGCCTGCTGCTGTGGGGCTGCAGCTCTGCACCCCAATGCTCTGCTCCACCCATGCTCTCTGCTCCAAGCTCAGTGCACACAATTGTTTAATCTCTCAGTGGGGGTTGTGCTGGGCTCCAGCTTTGCCATGAAAAGTGCTGTCACTACAGACATAAGCAGTAAGCATAAGTTACAGACATTATCAGTTATAACAGTTGTAAGTAGCACTACTGATTGCATGTGTGGACAGACAGCCGCAAAGACTCTAAGATTACCAGCTCCCTATAAACCAACACTGCAACCATGAAAATAAAGCCACAGAATCAGAGAATCATTGAGGTATAAAAAGACCATAAAGTCTAACCAAAAGGTCATCAAATCTAACTGTTAATTTAGCATTATGGTGGAGGTTCACGCAGATTCAACTCTGCTAGCAGAAACAGAATTCTAAGTAAAACCATTTCCATATCTGAAAAAATATACCACAAATGTCAGAGAGCAAATGTTCTGTGATACTGGAATAGAAAGGCCAAATTGTTTAAAATGGCTTGCTGTTAATAAGAACAACGAATGATTGCAATGAAATGCTTCAGTATTCCTCTGTAATTCAGTTCTCAGAAGTATTTGTCTAGATAAGTCTAGAAATTCTGATGAAGCATCCATGTAGTAGATTATATGCATTACAGATTAGTTGATAGGCAATGTCCATTTCAGAGGGACTTGTTTAGAAAAAAGTAAAATTATGTGGTTAATCAAATTTTTAAAAATTGTTCTATCTACAACATAATTTTAAGTAATGTTCAAATGACTCAAAAATAACAGCACCTAAGCATTTTTGATAAATAGTAAAAATCCCAAATGACAAACTTAAAAGATTTACTTAGATTGGTAACAAGAGGAAAATTTCTACATTCTACATAGATCAACAAAATCAAAGAGAAAGTTCAGGTTTGCTAATCAAAAATCTAATCCAGGCTTGCATGCAATAACAATATTCAAAGTGTTTGTGTAAACACATGCATGCATACACAAATTTATTTACAGTGTTTCAAATATATCATTTTGATACGTTTTTAGAGATTAGAAAATTTCTGCAAAGAATATTTAAATTTTGGATGACTTTTTGATTTAATGAAAAAACTATAAGCACTCTTCTGTCATAATGTAGTTGGGGGATCAGTGTTGTTGTGTAGTGATACATCAAGAGCTGTGAAAACATATATGGCAACACATAATTTTTACTGGTTTATAGAAGTCAAAAGAAATGGGATAAATATTCTGCAATCTTCCAGTGAAAGACTGGTAGCTAAAATTCGGTGGGTTCATAAATTCAGATAAATGCTGATTTTTAATTTTTTTTTTAATGTCTTTATCTGAAAACATGGCCAACAGTATTTCAGAAAAGCTGCATTTTTCCCAGGATTTCCAGTTCTTTTGAGTTTCCCCAAGTCAAAAAAGTAGATTAAGAATAATTTTTTGCAAAAATATTTCTGTATTTCTATTTCCAGAGCTGGTTTGAACCAGCCAAGGCAGTGCCACAAGAAAAAAATAAAAATAATTTAAAAAAAATACAAATTAACTTTTTCAACCATATAAAGGTTCAATTCCAGGTTTATATGGAGGTACAGGTTCATTCTGTTTCTTCAGTGTTAATTTTCTTATGCATCCCTGAAATAATATGCACCATACAAAAGATGTGCGGATAAGATCTGTGTGTAAGACCCATGAAGGGTTTTCCTATAGCATTTGGTGTTGACTGAGCACTAAATGGCAAAGTGTTTAAAAAAAAAATCTTCTAAGTGTCTTTCTGCGCTTTTCCACACCTGAAACAAATAAAAATAACATTCAATCCAAACTTCAGTTGTTTACAAAATGTACATTGGAGATATTGGCTGTCAATATATACTGAACAGAAATCATAAAGTCAATAGAAAAAGTGTTCTAATGATCACATGTCAAAACCTGAGAGAGGAAAAATAATAAATATGCAAATTAAAATGAATCAATATCAATAAATTTACTCACATCTTTGACAGTCTAAGACTATCGCCCATTTACTTTACCATTGACCCTTTAATTGATGGCATGAAACAATGAAGGTCTCTGTGTTCTGTGCTACCACAAGAGGCTCATTTTCTTACTGAACTCTTAGACTGAAGGAAATGTATTTCCTGTTTGGTCTTAGTGGAGTATAACAAAAAGTGCTGTCAATAACTAAGTTATGCAAGGAATTACATCTGTTTAACAGGGTTTTAAGAATTTGAAAATGCTGACGTGTTTCATTCTTGTATAGATGGATATTGGCAGGGATGTTAAACTTGAGAGCTAAATATAATGCACATTGTGTTAAATCAGCATTTCCTTCACTACTGGATGTCCAAGAAAGCTTTTCATACTTTTTTCTATGTTGTTTTTCCCCAATACTTCAGAATGCATTGCAAAGTGTTCCTTTTATTCTGATTTATTTCTAAACAGAAGACCTGAACAACAAAAGATCAGACAAGATAACACACCAGCAGTTCTTTAAAAAAAAAAAAAATGCAACTCTACAGATTGAACTATGAAAGCCTGGACAGAGAGATACAAGATCTTTATCAAATAGAAGCAGAAAAACATCAGGGAAAAGAAAAGAAAAAGAAACCAACAACTAACAATTAGGAAGGTGTCACAATTTAGGAATGGTATTCCCCAATTTAGCATTCCTACTAAAACAACCATAAGCTGCCCCCCTACCCACCCCACTCCCATGGGAGGCACAAAAGGCAAAGACCTTGGTTAAGATAAGAACAATTTACCAAAACAGCAATAAGATAAGAAAATGAATGGTAATGGCAACTACATTAATAACAAAAATGTACAAAAGAGAAGGTGATTCACTTGCAAAAATGCTCACAATGGACCTCAAAACAATCAACAATGGTTGTCAATATTTTTACAAAGTCATGCCCATCATGGAAGTCAGAGAGCATCCCTTTCCACTGCCCCAGCACTGCCATGAGGTGGTGAGGTCCTGGCCAAAACTAAGACAAAAGGTCATAGAGCAGAAAGAGGTCAGCATTCTCCCATACAGACAGCCTCATGTAATGACAAGTAAAACTGGCTGAGACGTATCTGGGGAAAGTAGAGGTGTCATTCCCAGCTGAAACAAAACCAGGTAATTCACTGTAGCCAATGGTCTTTTTAATTAACTGAGTATGTGAGCCATATATTTTATATATTTAATAACCATTTGATACTGCAGGATCATCCAAATCTGCCAAGAAATACCATTAAGTATACTCTTCCATGACAGTGTGAGTTTTTCTAAAGACTGCAGGTACAATGCAGTCCTTTCTAATTAACAATAATAAACAATAATAAAAACACCACAATATAGAAGGCAGAACATCTGCAGCTGCCAGATGGCACCAATGTGGAGAATGTGATATCTCCACCCATCTTCTCCCTGGGCAGGTTTAGAGTACAATCTAGTCCTCTTTTTAGACCAGATAACATCCCTGCAGTTGAACAGTGCAATGTCCAGTGCCAAACTCATACTTTAGAAGATGAGGTAGACAATCTAAGTCCTGAAACTACTTTAGTTTCAGAAGACAAAAGAGAAGAAGGACACATCAGTGAAAGAGCTTCATTAAGAAGGATGCTTCCTGAAACTGTAGCTTGCACTGTGTCAACTCATCTGTATTTTTCACATTGTAAACTCCATCCTTTCTATTCTCCAGTCCTCAATATGCAGTTAACTTACTCTCTCGATTTATGTATGCATATAAGGGAATAAGGTAGTCTTTCTATGTTTTATATGATGCAGAAATTAAGATAATTAGATAATTTGGTCTCTGGGTACCAACGACAGGATTATAAGTACCATGCAATGACTATATAAAACACTATTCAAACTGAGAGTTATGGTATGCTTCCTTTACCCGACTTTATACTGTTTCTTTAAGCCATCCAACAAGGTTCTGTGTTTGAAGGAACTGTATGAACACCAAGGATGCTTCTCCACAGCAGACATTCAAACGGATATCTACAATCCAAATTATACTCAACAACTCTGCTTCAGTCAGTACCCACCACCTCTGTTCCACTGAGGAAGTGAATTTCCAGACTACCAAGCTTCCTTTATCACCGTACGTTATGACTACTCAGACAAGGGATCATACTGATGGTGAAAGAACTGAAACATATAATACATGACAAATTTCAGATGATGGTTGTAATATTCTGTTATAGTTTTGGAATCTAGTGGAATTTTTCTTTCCCCTACCACCAGAATGAGGGGCGAATAGGCCTATCTTCAGCCATTGCCTCTAACAAAAGAAGCAAGGTGACTGGTAATTCACTGGGGTGGGGGTAGGGAACACTCTGGTTTTGCAGTTTGTCTGAGAGGAGAATTTGGTATCTCCTACACATTAGCATCAGTTAATCTTATGGATTATTTTAAAAGCTCTTCTCATAATATTTCCACTAAAAGTAGATGCACAAAGCCTTGTAAATCTTGAGAGTCTATGTCCCCTTTTCAGCACAAATTTTGAGACCAAAGGTAAGCATGTAAAAACTTGTAAAAGTTTATCCAGTCTGAACTTTTGAAGCTTACCCATTGCTACTTGACTCATCAAGCCCTTGCACCTTATGTACCAGCTGTGTCAGCAGCTTCTTTCTACTGTTTTGCAATTTTGATGCAAAGGCTCTGAATATCACAGGGCAAATTCCTTATGTGTATTGAAATTATTCCCTTGCAGTTTTTTGGCATTACTGTAGCTGAGATAAAAAAATATAATTATAATTTTGAGATAGACTAACCTCTTACATGATATATAAAAGAAAATACATTTAAAAATTGAATTAATCCTGGATGATGATAACCAGAAGGTCTCTTAAAAACAACTGCAACTACACAAAAATAAGGCAGAGGGAAATGGTTTCACAGAATCTAACTTTTTCTTATAGGGGCTAATTTTGTTGAGACTATGGTCAGTTAAATGACAGGTTCTTCTCTGAAGGGAGAGCTAATGTCTGACTCGAGACAGATAGAAAGTCCTACTGGTTTGCCCAGCTTGAGCCACAATGATGAGCTCACAAAGTTCACTGAAAACTCTAGAAAAGTTTAATTTTTAAAAATTAGGCTCATATATTACCCAAATAAAAGAAAACAGAATTTCAACGTGGAGCAACTGACCAGAGATTTTTTGTGAATGTGTGACTTGCCTGAAAGTTTATGAGGCTTTGTGTATATTTCTTTTCTATCCTGCCTTGGGCTGAGTCAGAAATAGAAAAATATATTGTTCTTTATTTTTTATGTTCTTATGTTCTGCTTTCAGAGTAATTCAAGAAGTGAAAATAAAATAATAAAAAGTTGTATAGTATAAGTCGACCCAGCCCTGGATTCGTCCCACAGTCCAGCTCTGCCATCCAAATGTGACTGCTGGCTTGGGCCCCTGCATGCCCGAATTCTGAGATGATCTACAAGACCAAGGACAACTTCTCTCTCTTGAAAGGACTCCGTGATGTCCCTGGCATTCTTGCCTTTAGCCACTTTAACCCATTCTTGCAACTGAGCCTCTTTGCCCTCCCTCTATGCGAGATCGTCCCTCTGTCACAAATTGCTGCTGCTGAGCAGTTACAATTAGAATTTCCCTGTGACAAGTAAATGCTAACCAAGATATTTTCCTGAGCTGCATATAATGTGCACTTCTAGGTTGCAGTCCATCTCTCTATTTCACTTTCTTTCCCTGCTTCCCCAGTTGTCATCATTCTCCAATGTCTTTAAAATAAGAGACATTTGCATTGATTTGCAAGTGTTTTACTTCGCCCTGTTTTCCACAAACAAGAGATGGAAAAGTAAGGGAGCAAGCCCTCACTCCAGGCTGCTGCTTTCCTCAAAAGGGGTTAAGCTAATGTGCTTCATATGCTTTTTTCCCAGGAGGGTGTTCAAGTACTGAGAACACACAGCTAAAAATTTCACACATCTCTCAGTCTGACTGCCACGGATCAAGTGCTACAATGTTCAATTCATGCCTAGACAGGTGCTGAGTGGTGGTAGGGTTTGAGGCCAGAGAAATGTTTTCCTTGGCACTTAGCCCCACATTCCTAATTCCATCCAGCATGCTTGCGTTTGGGACAGAACAATAACACATTGCACCAAGAGGCCAGCCAGTTAGCCATGAAAGGCTGGCATTTACTAGAAAAACAAAACAGCTTTATCACATAACCCTACTCCTAGATCCAGAACATGAGGGCATGGGCTAGAAATCTTCTAGCCACACTTGTTGTCCAGCTTTTTCTGACTACAGAGAAGTTGGCTCATTTGTCCTTTCAACAGGTATCTGGTGGAGGACAATCAGTGCTATTTCCTTCCATCAGCACATGAACTCTGCAATATCAACTCTGTAGGAAAATGTCAAAGTAATCTTCACTGCAGGGAGCCTGTCAATACCAGCCAGACACTGAAAAGGGCCTGACTAGCACAGCTGCCCACCTTCTGCCATGAAGGCAGTGTGGACAGTCAAAATAGGTTAACAATTATCCAATTATTGATTCACCAAAATGAAAGCTTGTCCTCTGGCCAAGACCATGTACATTAATATTATATGTGCTCAGAGTTGTGCTTAAAAAGAAAATCCTATAGCCCAAGTTGGAACACACTGTTTAATCACTGTAAGAGTCATGAAGAATCACAGAATGGGTAAGGCAGGAAGGGACCAGAGTGGGACATGCAGTTCAATCTCTCTGCTCAGGTAGGGCCCTCCAGAGCATGCTACTCAGGAGTGTGTCCAGATGGCTTTTGAATATCCCCAGGGAAGGAGACTCCACAACCTCTCTGAGCAACCTGTTCCAGTGCTCAGCCACCCTCACAGTAAATAAGTATTTCCTCTCGTTCAGATGAAACTTCCTGTGCATCAGTTTCTGCTCCAGTTTCATCCTCACTAAGGCTGAATAGAGAGGCAGGATCATCTGCCTCAACCTGCCAGCCCATCTCTTCCTAATGTACCCCAGGATTCTACAAGGGCACACTGCGGGCTCACTGACAGCTTGTTGCCCACCAGGACCCCCAAGTGTCCTTCTCCACAGAGCAGCCTCTCAGCAGGTCAGGTCCCTGTCTACGCTGGTGCATGGGGGTTAATTCCTCCCCAGCTGCAGAACATTACACTTGCCTTTGTTGAATTTCAGAAGGTTCTACTCTACCTCTCCAGCCTTCTGAGATCCTTCTTAATGGCTGCACAGCACTCTGCAGTTTTGGCTACTCCTCCCAGTTTTGTGTCATCAACAAATTTGCTGAGGAGACACTCTACCCCTTCATCCAAGTTATTGATGAGTAAGTTAAATACTGGACCTAGTACTGACCCCTGGGGAGCACTGCTAGCTACAGACCTTCAACTAGGCTGTGCCATGGATCACAGCCCTCTGAGACCTGCCATGCAGGCAGTTCTCCATACACCTCACTGTACACTCAACAAAACCCCACTTTGTGTGAGTCTATCTTGGGAGACAGCATCAAAAACCTTGCTGAAGTCCAGGAAGACAACAACCACTACTCTCCCCTCATCTACCCAAACAAAATAGTGTCACCCTTGCCAATCTGCCCTCTAATCCTAACTCATAAACTCTTAAATTGCTGATCATTCTCCCCAAAACTGATCCAAAAATTTCCAGTTCCTTGTCTTGCATTTGATGGTATGTTTTCTCTTCTGTTTGTGCGGAATTTCCATTAAAGTCACGTTGACATGCAAATACTGTGTGCCTTCTGCATACAATCATGCCTCTGGAGAAGACAGGGCTCCTGAGAACAGAATTGGAAAAAATAAAATCTTGAAGTCTCATTCTCAGTGTGAAGACCACACAGCAGATTCACCATCAAAGGTTTCTGAATTTAGCCTTTGTGACAAAGACATTGAACGAGTTGAAAGAAAAAAAACTTCTCTGCTCTGCACATAAAAAAACAAACTTAATTTCTTGTTTTAGCTGCAAAAAGAGCAAACCTCACCTATTCCCCCCAAAGAAGACATATTCATGACAACGTTTCAGGTGACTCAGACTAGAGAGACTTCACCTCTGAAATAAAAACACAGAGTTTTTATTTGGTGCCATTGCCACAGCTGACAGCATTAATTCAGAAATTCATTAAGTCTGACTGCTTTTATTGTATGCCAGGGTGCAGAAAACTCTAACAAACATTAACCTCTAACAGGCTTGAACACTTTCTAAACAGAAAGCTTCAAAATTTTTGAGTACTCACTCACTACAGCTTTCTAGGGACACAAATAGTAATTAACTTTAGAGCTGATGAGGTTTCTCAATCTTGCACAGCAGCAGTTTAATTAACAAATCAAAAGGCTAAAGAACAAACTGCATTATAACCTGCTATCTGTAATCTACAGGAGGAAAACAGAATAAAACTGTGGGGAGGAAATGCAAAAAGTATTTGTGTTCAGCACAGTTAGAGAGGTGCTGAGGAATTAAATCTTCTGTCTTGATCTATAAAATTGAAGAATATGAACTTAAACTGGCACTGTTTTATCCCTTAAACTGACGTCAGGAAGGAACAAAAAGCGCAACGCTGCCTCTCACTGGGCAAGCAACATCGATTTTGCACTATCTGGTGAATTATAGCAGTGACCCAAAGTCTTTTTCATTTCCTCTGTTGCCTTTCATCCCATTACAGCAGTGATATTTGCTAAAACCTTTCAGAACCTGTATATTTCCTTCTCTTTTCTCAAACTTGTGGCAGCACAGCTCCACCTTGTTACTGCAGGGTACGTCTCCTTGGCACGGCTTTCATATGAGTTATTCTATTGAATTCCTTCTTCACTACTGCCAAAAATATTCTACAAAAGGACAAAACAGCACCTTTTAAGTACTAGAAAAATTGTTGTCTGACAAATAAGCGCAGCATAACTGACTAGGAAATAAAATAACAGGCTAGAAATACTCCACTCCTAAGAATCTTTTCCAATTCAAGCATCTAAATTCCAGCTTCCCTCTCTTCCATTCTCATTCCCTCCCCCAAAACAAAGAATCTGATCAAATATGGACTAGAAAATATAAATGTTCTATAGGTGTACTGAGCCCATAACTGGTTTCTGCAGATAACTACAACGTCAGCAAAATGTTTCTGAAAATTTGTTGGCTGAACAACCCAATCTTGAAGCAAGGGTCATTTTATTTTTTTTTTCTTATGCACAGTTAGTATCCAGCTGAGTCTTGTCTGCAGGAAATGCTCATTTCCATGGTCATGCTATTACAGAATAAAATTAATAAGCCCTTGGTGACCAGTCCTGCTGCATTGTCTACTTAATACAACACAATCTACTTCCCTTAATTTAAAAGTCCTTTTAGAAGAGGAACAATGAGCGTTCATGAAAGAAGGAATTAACAGAGTCTTTAGGAGGTTATATGGAATCATAGAATCACTTAGGTTGAATGAGACCTTTAAGATCCTCAAGGCCAACCACTAATCTAACACTGCCAAGTCCAACACTAAACCACATCCCTAAGAGCCACATTCATACATCTTTTAAATACTTCCAAGGATGGTAACTCAACCACTCCCCTGAGTAGCTTGTTCCAATGTTTGATAACCTGTGACACAAAGAATTTTTTCCTAATATCCAATCTAAACCTTCCCTGGAGCAACTTGAGCCCTTTTCATCTTATCCTGTCACTTCACATCTGGGAGGAGACATAGATCCCCGTCTGTCTACAACCTCCTTCCAGGTAGTTGTAGAGAGCAATAAGGTCTTTCTTGAGCCTACTTTTCTCCAGGCTAAATAACCCTAAGGTCCCTCCACCACCCCTCCTAACACCTGAGCTCCAGACCCTTCACCAGCTCAAATTCCCTTCTCTGGAGAATTTATAGCACCTCCTCATCAGTGATGAGCCCAAAACCAAACACAGGATTCCAGGTGGGGCCTCACCAGTGACAAATACAGAGACAATCACTGCCCTGGGCCTGCTGGGCCAACTATTTCTGATACAGGCCAGGATGTCATTGGCCTTCTTGGCGACCTGGACGCACACTGGCTCATGTTCTGCCAGTTATCCACCAACACCCACAAGTCCTTCTCTGATGGGCAGCTTTCCAACCACACTGTTCCAGTCCTGTAGCACTGCCTGGGGTTGTTGTGATCCTAATGAAGGACCTGGATAATTTCCTACATATACCTTTCTTCATACACTATACATACACAACTTAGAATTCAGCTTGGCCAGGTATATTGTAAGAACACAGATCCATATAATAGAATTTACATCCAAACGTCACATTTTCTAATTTGTATCCAGGGATTCGAGACTATCTTTACCCAGAAAACTCTGCCTTAATATTAAGCCACCTTTCAGATTAACTGAAAAACAAACTAACAAATACAAAAAAACAAAAAAAAAAAAAAAAAAAAAAAAAAAAAAAAAAAAAAAAAAAAAAAAAAAAAAAAAAAAAAAAAAAAAAAAAAAAAAAAAAAAAAAAAAAAAAAAAACCAAAAACAATACACACAAACAACCAAAACCATGCCACCAACACTGCCACAGCAATTCCAGAAGGTTTGCAACAACTGAAAGCCAAAAAATTCCTTTTGGGTCATAAAGTTCTTGCAAGCAGCCCCAAAGGTCAGAGAAAGGTTCAAAACATCTGAAAGAAATGGGAAGGTTAGCTGACAGAGTTTTTAAGAAATTCAGCAAGACCAAATGCTTGGATTTAAGACTCAAAATACAAAGTGTTTTCTATTTAAAAGACAAATCTTGGAAGAAAACTGTAAACAGGCATTTGGATTCTACCATACCTTTTATGGTTCAATATATCATTCTGAAATTCTGCTATAAGCTGTATTGATAATGCAGACTATACAAGATTTCCAACAGCCTAACTAGCAAGATTTCCTATGACTTCTCTCAAACTTTTCTTCAAGAAACAAAAATGAACACCACTAAGTTTTCATTAAACAGATTTTTTAAGTCCTGGAAGAATGTCAAAACTTCAAGACTAGTTCTTCCAACATCCTGCATTTCATCTTTTTGTTTGTTTGTTTTTAATTTTTCTAAATCAGTATTTAAAGGGAAAAACTATTTATTCTTCTTCCTCTGAAAGCAACAGTTCTGCAATGAGCTCTCAGTGTCACACAATGAAACACCAGGAGGACACCAGGCAATTTTTATGTGTTGCTAGATAAAGTTTCACTTTCTATCCATCTCTCCTCAATACAGAATAGGCAAACAGTAAACATTCCAGAGAAAATGACGAACAGAAAAGCACAACAGCAGAGGCTGCTGAACGGGGTTGGTTCTTCTATTTTTCAACAAATTTAACTTTTGAATTGTGTTCTCCACTGAAGCAGAAAAAAGAAACTTTAGAATGTTTTCACAAAAGATAGTTGTCTTAAACATTTATGTTATGACAAAATACATTCTTTGATGAAAGTATATTTTGCCAGAAAGATTTCTATTGGCTCAATATGAATTGGTATTGTCAGTAAAATAAAATAAAAATTAAGTATTTCAATTCAGGAACAAACAAGGAGCACGGTAGAGACTATCACTGTCTCAGTCATAAATTCACCTCTCAGGGCTCCTTCTGGGAACTATAACTAATACAGGAAGTAAAGAATCAGTTTAATTCCACACAGGTATGATTTATACATTATCCAAATGGAAACACCATCACATCATTCATGTCCTAAATGTTTTGTAAGACCTTAGTCTCACAGTCATCTACAACATGACTTTCTCACAAAAGTAAATCACCAAGTAAATTGAGGTTATTGAGTAGATCCAAAATGTCAGTTGAATTTACAGTTACCCCCTTAAGTCTTTAAAAACCCTTCTTTCTTTCAGTGTTGGAGCATACTATGATTTAATCCCAAAGTGTAAAAATATCCTTCCCTTGAAAAACATGACTTCACTTAAAAACAAAAAATAAGAACTATTTAGTCCTGATGATCAGATTACATTGCACCCATGATGTTAAAGGACAAATGTGTTAAGCAATGTGATTGTATTTCATAAAAAAAAAAAAAATTGTAATTTCAAGTTAAAATAAAGAGAGTCAAGCTTGGCACATTTTTACATACCTAAGTTTACTCAGCTATTGTACAGACAGACTGTTGGGCTCTCTAATATTCTCTATTTATTTCAATTTACACCTAAGAAAAGACAGAGGTATCACCTCACAGAAGGAAAAGATGTATCTGAACTATCAAATAATTTGGGAAAATACATTATTTCAGAACTTAATAGCGTTTACATTAGAATAAGGAAAAAAATTAACTCAAATATTATATTTTTATGGAACCATTTTGCACTAACCTAATTGCAAAAGGGAAATGAAGTCTTCCTGCTGAAAAGTAACAATGCTCCATGATTTCCTCACAATAGTTTCCTGACTAAACTGCAATTTTTTCCTCCAAAGGTGCCTACAAGCTCAAGCTATAACATGTCTCCTTGTAAAGTATGATTCTAAACTTTCTACGTGGAAGAAAAGTACAGACATAATTCTATTATTCATAGTCGGACACATAAGACTGTGCAGGAGACAGTATTTCTGTGCAACATGGACTGCCTACCTCTTAGCAAGCAGAATACACATCAGGAGCTTCTTCTGACATTTCACAATGAACTAAGCACAGAAGACTGCTAAGTTCAGTTCCAGCCGAGCTTTGTTGAATATTCCCAAGAGAGCTCAATTTATGCACATGAGTTCTGCGTCCTGGTCTCCTCAGCAGCTGCTACTGCACCTGAGTTGTGATGCCTTGAGTTTCCCCACACACCATGCTGACTGTAGCTTCTTGCCTATTTGAGGAGCCTCTACCAACTACACCTTGTCCATGAAGCCTCAGGAGCTGGGAAAGGTACAAATATTTTCTGTTGCCTTCAAATTCTTCTTTTTCTGGCACATGCAACTTCATGTTTTAGTCTTGCGATGGAGAAGACCTTGCTAAATTTCTACCACTAGCAAGGACACTGTTGAAATTGCAAAAAGCAGTTATTTCCAGTAGTAAACACAAGAATGCAGCAAATAGAACTGAAGGAAGAGTAGAGAGCTGGAGTTAATAGGAAACTGAAACAACATGGAAACTAATCTACTATTTCTTAATGGATTTGTGCTTGCAAATGTTCTCAGGCAAGATATTTACAATGAGATAACAGTATAAAAATGCATGTGTTTCTATAAAGGGATTTTAAAGTGTCCTTCAACAGATTAAGCATATGATTTCGACTGAAATTAAGGGAATTAGATTCCTAACTTTGTTTGGTACTTCTGAACCTCATACAGGTACAGTGGTACCTACCACTTCTGAAAATATGAGCGTGGAGAACAGTTTGAATACTCCTTTGGCTCCTTAAATCAACACCTACTCCATTAATTAATCTTCAACTTAGCCTTTGCTTCAATAAAGTACAACAAATACAAGTATCTTGCACATTTCTACAATTTCTTGCACAATTCTACATTTCCAGCTTGAAACTGGAAGATGAAGCCACAAAAAGAAAAGCCTGCTTAACACATTTCTGGCACCTTTGCAATGGTAATAGTACTTATTTCATATGTCTCTGTTTAGAGTGCATGTGATTTTTTTTTATTTTCCAGGTGAAAACTATTCAGAGTCAATTATTTTTACTTTGTTTTTGCTTTCTCATTAGCTTTAACTTTCTTATTATGCAAAAGCAACCCTTTCAAACAAGTTCTACTTTTATTTTTTTTTAATGAATACATAGTTTGGAAAGACATGCTGTTAATACTAATCATTTCTTTACTATTTTTTTCTAGTACCATTAAGCTAATTATTACATTACAAAAATAGAAATATTTCTGCACCAAGTTCTCAATTTTTTATTCCCCTAGAGCAATCAGCATGCATGTGGAAGAAAAAAATAAAATAAAAAAAAGAGCAGTCACATTTAATTGTCATTTAGGTTGGATTGAGCTAGATGTAACCACAACATAAGTGAGGGACAAGTCAGATTTGCACAATGCCATTGATCTGAGACAGTTTAAGGCCAGTACAAGCTGAAAGGAAGAAAAAAAACATGAGAGAGACATACAGAATGATTATTCCTGGAACTTCGGGAGTGTTGTAACAATGTCTCAGGTTGTGTTACATTTATTCAGAATTTTATTTCAGTTAATATCTGAGTAAGTATTCTTATTCATAGACTATTTATTGAACTGTCATATCAAAGTATCTTATAGGACGTGGCTTCCTTTCAGGTCTCAAATTCAGATCTTAATGTTTTGTTTGAAAGGGCTGTCACAGCCCATTGGACATCTCCAATTTACAGCACAACCTACTCTGTAATTTAAACTTTATTTCATGAGTTTATTAAGAAATGCAACAATGAAACACAATAAACAGAGTCTCAATCCTCTCTTGCCCAGAGCAATCTATCATGTGAATCCACTTATTCACCATTCAGGCCATTGGGTTTAATAACTTATAACCTGTAACTCTTAATAACATGCATTTCTGTAAAAAAAAAAAAAAAAATTACCTAGCCAAGGGTGAGAATGTTCATCCTTCCATATTTGTCACAGTGCAGAAGTCCCCTGGATCACACCAGGATGCATGAAAGCCTCAGCAGTCTAGCTGCTGTTGGATCCAAAGCTTTCTTAGCTGGCATTTTATACCTTCCAGGTATATTTAGAGGCTTCACATCTACCATTTCCATAAGTTAGTGGATTCAGGTGACACTACCAGGGAGAGCATAATGTCCAGAAGGGACAGCAATTTTCAGGAGTCAATTGCTGCATAATGACCCTGTAAGTCTTCCTGGTCATCTGTCCTGCCCACATGATGCCCCTGCCTTGACCTTGTGGCACTGCTCCCAGCGTTCATCAGGCACAAGCTGGCTTAGCCAAAATCTAAGCAGGAACTGAGCAGTCAAAATGCTCAGTAGCCCATTTAGGTGTTTAGGCCATTCAGTCACTGGAGAGGGAAGAGTAAGTCACCCAAAAATAATGTGCAGATAGACAGGAAAGTTGTCACAAATAGGAAGTGAATCAAGAAGATGATAGAGTAAAACTTGAAAGTTCTGTATCCTGCTTTTTTATGGGGGTTAAGGGATGAAAGAAACCCATTCCCATACTTAGGGTAGGGAAGGGTATTTAATCCTGCTTTAGAGTCATTGTTTTTGTGAAACATATAAGCTATAAATCTTCATAGATTCCACAGAGAACCTTTAAAAAGTACATTTACTTTCATATATTCAGTTTTAATGTAACCGCTTTAAAGTATAGATCAATAACGTTTCCTTACCATGAAAAGTTGCAGTGGTTCTATAAAAATAAAGGCAGTTTAACTTGTGTAAAAAGTTAGCCTCTTTGTCTTTCTCTGAATGAGCAGGAATATTTCAGTCAGGCCTAATAATTAGAGGAGAGTCAGGATGTTAAAATTAGATTGCTGTAACAGAGGAAATAAATGAAACCCTATCTACATATCTGGTATAAGTCTTCTGAATAGGAACTAGAATCAGTTACTTTTGTGGTAGCTGTGATTACTATGATAATGGAATGTGATTCTGATTCATTACAGCACCAACCAGAGAGTAAAATCCATTTTTTGGTCTATTCAAATCTAGAAATGTTTGCACAAACATTAAGTCCACTAGTAGACATGTATGTAGTAATTTGTCTGAGTGTACTGTAACCAGTTACAATCCTAACATCCTTGTCAAATTGAAATGTGCACAGTAGCACATTTAAGTTAGAGGCAATCCAGTTCCGCTATGACCATTTCTTGGCCATTCTACAGAAATACTGATAATGCAATGAACATAATTCTCTTAGGCTTCCTTGGAAGTCAGCACCTCAGACATGTTTTAATTATGTAAAAAAAAACCAAAACAAACAAACAAAAACAAAACAAAACAAAACAAACAAAAAAAAAAAAAAAAAAAAAAAAACGAAAACAAGCAAATATGGTTTGAATTATTTCTTCATTAATGTCTGGGCTAAGTTAGAATCAACATCTTATACATGGCAAAGTAATCAAGAAAATCTTTACAACTGGGAATTTTTTGGCTTGTTTAAATATGCTGTCCAAATGACTTAGTTTTGTCCACTTGGAATAAAGTATTTGACCAAAACTATTTTTTTCATGAATTACAACTGCTCTAAACACAAATCTCTCTTTCAGTTATAAAATTAATTTGACATAAAACCAAATACCTGGAAAATACATAAACCGTGTGATCTCTATTCCCTGACCACTGTCCCACACACCCAGTGTACACATAGCTCCATGCTGTTGAGGAATTTGCCTTAACTACTCACACTTCATACAGCAATACAAACAGTCACATGACATAACACTCTTAATGGAAAGGTTCAATGCAGCAATTAAGATGGAAATATGCTCAATTAAATCTTTGGACATTGTATGTGCTGTGTTTTCATTCACAGTATGAGAGAAACACAGCACAGTAAAGCTTTGACTGAAAGTCAAAGCAAACTGGAGCCACAGAAAACCAACAGCTACCAGGGCAGTTCTCCTTTGAAAAGTGGTCATTAAACAATGGTGCTTTCTTGCCAAGTAAATGGAGCTGATCACTGTGTATGTGAAAGCACATTTGTTAATCTCTGTAGCAAAAGAAAAAAAAATGAAAAAAAACCCATGAGCTCTTGTCAATTCTGCTTATAGAGAGAGTATATGTCTTTGGCCCCTTTGAAGACAGAAGGGGAAAAAAGGAAAAACAAAATGAGGAAAAGGTGGATAAGGTAATGTGCTTGGAATAATAATTATTTAGGATAACACTGAAAACTGTAATAAATTCTTTCTTCTGCCCCAGCTGCTCACTCTGTGACCTGTAAACAAGTTATTATTTCTACTTGTGAGAGTAATAGCAGAATCAAGTACACTATGCATTGCATGAAGAGCTCATCTTCTGTCCATTCTGCTTGCAAAAGCTGAGCTGAGCATATCTGTGTGCATACAGCACTATTGCTTCCACACATCCCTCTGTCCCACCTTTACAGGGGAAGCAGGCCCCTAAATTTGCAAAAGTACTCCTGAATGTAGTGCATGCCTGCGTGGGAATAATCCAAGGACAGGACAGTCTGTCAAAATATCTCATTTCATAGCAAATACTGGATAGGGAAATTCTCAGTGTGTAGAAAAATCACAGACACATATCAGACCCACCCCCCCCCCCACAAAAAAAAAAAAAAAAAAAAAAAAAAAAAAAAAAAAAGAGAGAGAATAAATAAATATAAGTCTTCAATAAGTGGCATTTCCTTGAGGGCTAGAAGGTAGTATTATTAAGACAGAAAATCAATAATATTGGAACCAATGTAGTCTACAACCCAGTAATGTGGAAAAGAATCACTTCTTTGGTATCATTAAAGAAAAGTAGCTGAAATATTGGGCCATGACAATATTTTGATAGCTAAGTAAGGAGAGTCCACTTTGGCTTTGATTGATGAAATAATTCTCTCATGCACAGACTGGGATAGACTGAAGTTCTTATAAACCACTAAAAATTCCTTAAGCTTCTCTATTCATAAAGTTCCTGAATGTGATATTCAGAGTATTTCTAATATGAGGAAGGTGCAGTATCAGTATCCAGGAGCTCAGCCTTACATTTCCTAGAATTCTTACAGAACAGTTATGCAGTGACTCAGTGTACTAGGAACTAAACCAGAGATAACACAACACATGATTATACATCTGGGACTATATTTCAAACAAGTGAAAGCCTAGGAAAATGTGCACATCCAGATACTAACATGCTAAGCAAGCAAACAGAGAGTAAACTGTGACATGGGAAAAAAAATACCCCTTCCAGAATGCTTGGCAGAATCCTGAATAATTTCCTTTTAGAATAATTCTGAGCATTAGAAGTCTCTTTTGTTCACAAAGAATATCTAAAACAGTGAATCAGACATGTAAAGGAAGTCTCCTCAAAATTTTAACACTGCAAAAAAAGAAAAGTGTGCATAATTAATATGATGCTGGTGAGATACTTTAGCTGAAGTTATTTGCCCATTTATGTTTTACATGTGTGGAAGAGATCTCTACTTTTCTAGGATCATTAGAATACTATAATAATAATAATATGAATTTTCTCATTTTGCAACACAAAACTGAAGCACTAAAAGCTGTCAGCCATGGTCTAGTAAGTTATTTTCAATTCCATGCTGTCTCAATCAGTGGCTTTGGAAGTATTCATAAATATTAAGCCTAGGGCTTAACTTTAATAAACCACCTTTGCTTTGGTAAATCAGGATGACAATGAAGTAATGCAGCATTTTAAAAAACTTCTTAAGGGCACACAAATTTCATTGATTTTGGGACTTGAAAGTTATTTACTAAAATCCCTTAGATGCATTTTAAATCCATACCTACAAGTCATCATTCTCTTGTTTCTTCTATCTTACCTTCCCTTAGTATATACAATAAAGCTAAAGTTAGCTTTTCCACCAAAGCTAAAATGAAGTTATATCTAATGTACTACAGGCTATTCTTGTGTAGGTTTCCAGTCCAGTCATATTTAGGGTACACTGAAAAGTTCATGATAAATGTAGTTCTTGATAAATTTCTTACCCATTTTCCATATCAAAGAAATCCTAATGGGTTTACTTTAACTTAGAATTAGTCACCCTTCCTCTCTGAAGGCGTCCCCAAACCTGCAGACAATTAGAAGTAAACTTTGCATTTTCATTACCAGCTAATTTACAGCTTCGCACACATCCTTGTTGGATGTTGCCCTCAGAAATAGATACTTTTTATTTTATTAATAGAAAAATTTCAGAAGTTAGCATTATGTCCCATTCTCAAGTACCACTTTTGGGAGGATCTTCAATTAATGTGCTCTTTGCTCTTTCTTTAAGTGTTTTACAAGAATTTCCCCAGCTGTTCCAGAAGCCAAACTTTCTGAACAGTGTAGTTTCAGCATTTTTGCATTCCTGTGAGTAGAGCATAGAGGTGGATGGGGTTAAAAATAGAAAATTGAAACAGCCAGCTCAATCTGAAGTGGAATAACAAAATGTTGAAAAACACTGCAGAAAGAACTGGTCAAATTACAGGAACAATAAAAATCATCTATTCCAAGTATAGGAAGTGTCTTGTAGAAGGTTCAGAGTGATTCATTTAATAGGGTTGATAGTGCTGGCAATTTATAGCACTTAGTATGTATTTCCTTCTATTATGTATATCACTTCTATGAGCTTTTCAATTACTAATAAACCTGTTACTCAAAGGGCTAAGAAGGCAAAATGACAAGAGATTGGAAAAGGAACCAAATATTTTATTGCCACCCAAAAAAAAAAAAAAAAAAAAAAAAAAAAAAAAAAAAAAAAAAAAAAAAAAAAAAAAAAAAAAAAAAAAAAAAAAAAGAAAAAAGATCAGAAGCTTTTCAAAGGCTGTATACCAATAGTTATACCTGCTTCACTTTCCTGCCATTCTAGTTTAGGAAAAAAAACAACTTGTTTTATCACGTGGGCCCATGGATTTATGGGTTTTAAATCTGTCTAGCTGATCTCTAACTCAACCCTCTGTGACCAAGTCTTCCATCCTCTAGTCTTCTTCTCTTACCACTGAGGTCTTAGACTCCTGAGGGCCGAACTCTGGAGTAAAGAGTGAGGCAAAGAAGGCATTCAGTAATTCTGCCTTCTTCTTGTCTTCTGTTACCAGGACATCCATCTGTTCTTATTTCTCATCTTATTTTGATTGTTGATAAATTAATTTCCTCAAGTGGATTCTGTTTTGCCCATGATGGTAATTATTAAGAGATCTCCCAGTTCTTATCTCATCCCATGGGATTTTAATTGCATTTTCTACCCCTGTTCTGTTGAGGAGTTGGAGTCATAGAATGGCTTGGTGAGCACATGGCAACTAGCCCAGGTCAACCACCACAGAGCTTCCAGCCTCGTCCAACAAGAAGATTAAATACCAAACGAAGACTGTGAGTACATGTTTTTTACTGAACCTCTTAAAGCTGAATTTCTTACTTAATTAGGTAAAATTTGTCCAGTGGCTGAGTCTTCCATGTTTCAGCCACACCTTTAATTTAGTAGGTGGACAAACAGGGGAACACCAGCATGTTCTGCAAACCAAGGGCAGTGAAGCAAAAGTAGCAAAACATCAACTGAGAATCTCTACCTGGTATGAAGAGAGGCCAAGAGATCTTGAAGTTGTGAATTTGTCAACAAAGTCTGCGTAAGGAATGCTGAGCTTCTGCATCGAATAGGTGACATTGCTAAATTGCAATCTCTTATTGATAAATAGTACTGAATATATTGTGACACCAGTTTTGGAGTATGAAATTAACCTTAGAGAAATGTATCATCATTCTTGAATTTATGGGAGTCAAATAAGCAGGGGTGTTAGTGCTCTGGTGTTATGCTGTGCCAGAAGCAACTTGTGTCATACAGTGAGTGGTAAAATCCGGATGCTGTCATTCTGAGTGCAGATGTGCAATTACAAGAACTCACCCTTCAAGGGGAAATCATAATACCCTCCTAATTACCAGTCAGCACATTTAATGAAAAACATTTTAAATGAACTATTTATGCATAATTTGAGACATTCCTAACAGTAAAAAACATGTTATATAAAGCATAATGAAAGTTCTCTCTACATATTTCAGGACACACAAACTGAAAGCAACATTTTTTCCTCCACCATTTCAGCCAATTAAAGTATATTATTCTAAGAAGCAAGCCAAGTTCTCTCAAACTTTTATTTTTTAAGCATAAAACCCTGCATAATTTGTTTCTTCTCTTTTCTCCTCTAAGTTTCAGTTTTCAAAAGAAAAAAAATCCTAATAACTAATAAAAACTCTTTCTCCTAAGGAGCACAATAAATAAAGAGATTATAAAAGAACATCATTTTGAAACACTTTTGCAGGCCTACTTGATGATGCAGGAAACTGCTGAGATATGAGAAACTAGACAGCCATTTCCAATCTAGACCACTGACTTCTGTTCTTTTGACAGATTTTCAGTCTGCCTTCTGTACCTCTCTGTACGATGGCAGTGACATAGTAGGTGTTCTCTGATGTATGAAAGTCACATATGACAATGCAGCATAAAATGTCCCGGCAAACTCAGCTCAGAACATCTGCACAGGTCAATAAGGGAAATTCAATCATCAAAACTGGCTTACTGGTTTTGGTTGTGCTCGAGTTAATATTCTTCATAGTAACTTATATGGTGCTATGTTCTGGACTTGTGGCCAAAACAATGTAGATAAAACAACCATGTTTAATTGTCAAACAGTGGTTACACGGAGCTAAGGATAGACATCCTCGTATTTTAAAGGATATTTAAATATTTAAAAGGATATTTAAACTTAAAAGGATAGAAATAAAACTGTCCCATCTGCAAGAAGGCTGGAGATGCAGAGTAGGTTGGAAGGGGACACAGCTGGAACAGCTGACCAAACTGACCAAAGGGATATTCCATACCACACAAAGTCAAGCTCTGCATGTAAAACTGGAGTTAAAAAAGGACAAGAGGGATATTTGGAGTTATGGAGTCTGTCTTCCCAAGTAACTGCTACGTGTGATGAATTCCTGCTTTCCTAGCAATCGGTGAAATATCTGCCTGTTGATGTGAAGTACTGAATTAACTCTTTTTTTGTTCTGCTTGAGCACAGAGCTTTTGCTTTACCTATTCAGATGTCTTATCTCAAACCATCAGTTTCCTTACTTTTACATTCCCACTGTGGAGGAGGGAGGGAGGGAGTGAGTGAGGCTTAGCTGCATGTCAGGCTTAACCCATAACAGCTGGGCTAGCAATGTGGTGCTCCTGAGCTAATGGATGTTGTGCCTCAGTCCTGCACTGTAATATGTGTCTTACATAAAGTCCTGAAACTATTTACAAAGTCTCTAGTTTGGATGTGTTAGGTCTACTCTACCTTGTATAACTGTAAAGGTGCTTAAAGAGATTAAATAAAACCATGAAGATGTAGTTTTGCTCAGTCTCACATGCTTAACACATTTTAATGCTTAATTCTCATGCTTAACCCTCAGTGGGAGTTCTAAAGCTCTAGATCTGGGCCTAGGGGTCATGAGCTATAAATAATGGCAAGCAGGCTTAACTCAGGTATGCTGGGGGAAACAAAAGTATAAAATTTACACTATTTCTTTTACTGTATAGTAGTAAAGACTATTTTAAAGGATATAAATCAGCTTTCATGGTCACTGACCTCCCTAAGAATAAGCACACTAACATGCATCTATGAATAGATTGTATTTTTTTTGTTTCTATTCTTCACAAATAATCAAATCAGAGAAAATCCTGTGGAACCAGTATATAAACATTACTAACTACCAAAGAGAACAAGTATAAATTAAAAATATGTGGATAAACTCTTTCTTCCCTTTCTGCAGGAAGGCAAAATACTATTTTCTACCAGATACCTGAAATTTAAATATCCTCACAGTAAATTATTCTTCTCCCATGATACATGGTCTGAGTGAAAGATACCTTGGCAGTGAAGACATTCTGTGAAGTTCCAATGCAGAACAAGACTCCCCATGTACAACTTCAGGCATCATTTTTGTGCATGTTTGTGCATTTTGTGCTGTACAATGAATCCTAGTTATAATGTTTGCCTATATTAGTATTGTAGTCTGCAATTTAGACTCTAATACTGATTCAGGCTACAGCAGCATTCTTGTTTACTGATCAAAAATTCCTGTTCACTTTCTAAGAAATCTTGTACAGTCTAAAGCTCTTACAGTCACATGCCATTAAACATAAATTTATTACTCACCTAACTCTAGTATAAGTGAAATGTCCAAAGGCAGGCAAAGTAGAAACAGAGGCCAGTAAATACACTGCATAATTTTTCTTTTATTCTGTGTGTATCTTCTCTAACTGTTATAGAAACTTGTGTCATATAATACATTTCTCTTCCTACTCGCTGGCTGACAGCTATCACACTCCTGTTCTGTGGGTCAGAATAAACAGATCTATACCAAAACCACATCTGGTATAGATGGCAAGAATTTTTAACTTCCCTGCAATGTTTACAAAACATTTTCTTCTGTTCCTAGCAAGAGGAATTCACACTGGGCTGCACAGTACATCAGGACTTCAATCTTCTCCACTGTTACAGTGACTTCTCTGAAATATAAAAAATATGCAATTAAATAGATATCACAACAAGAATGGTCTACCCAGCCTGAACATGAGGCACCTTTGTATGCTAATGTTGAAGAAACTTTCCTGTGTGGCCATCCAGGAGCCACTCTGGCGGTCTCACTCACTCCACCCAAGAATGTCACTGCTGGGACTGAAGCCCCTTCTTGGCTGGTGGTTCCAGTGACCCAACAGGTGCTCTGTTGACTCCTTACCACGTGCTCAGATTGGTTTCCATCACCAGCTCAGCTGCAATTCTCCAATAGCAGAGTCACAGACACTTGATTCCTTTAAGTCAAGGTCAAACCCTTAATCGTGGTACAGCAACACAACAGCTCCAGCTGGTGCCTCCAAGGAAGAACCCCAAACAAAGAAATCCCCTTGAGGGCACAAAAGCCCATACAACAATGGTCTACTGTTCCCTTACAGTCTGTGCGCCTGTCCCAATGGTAATTTTGGACCTGGAGTTTTCTTATCCTTCACTGGCTCCTGCAGAGTATCTGGGTGACCAGCCACCAGGCATCACAGGTTCACGTGCCCTCAGCTGTACAGGGTTGGTGCCAGGTCACGGCTCATGGCTGGATCCTCGAGATACTTCCCTCCACCCAGGGCACAGCCTACAGCTTGCCCTCTGCAGCTGCTCACTG
Organism: Formicarius rufipectus; assembly: GCA_013399695.1. Taxonomy (NCBI): domain Eukaryota; kingdom Metazoa; phylum Chordata; class Aves; order Passeriformes; family Formicariidae; genus Formicarius; species Formicarius rufipectus. Next base: position 116,675 of record VXAU01006055.1, read on the forward strand.
CTCTGCCTGCACTGGGTGTATCTCTCAATTCTATGCAGATAAAAACTGTCAGCTAAAACAACTGAAAGATGCTTTCCCATCTCTGTTTATCAGCTTAAAATCCACTATGAAGTGTAAAGGTTATAAAATTAAATTAAATTAAAAATTACATTAAAAATTAAAATTATTTTAGCCTAAAAATACTGCATTTCAACTCTGAGATTAGCTCAGTTTTCTCATGAAAAACATTAGACCATGGGGCTAATAACTCCAAAATTCCCTGGTTTAATCCCTCATGGGCTATTCACTGAAATGCTGGACCTGATGGCCCCTGTGGGTCTGTTCCAACTCAAAATAGTTTGTGAAACTATTTCTTTCTAATTTTTTTTCCCCGTGGCATCACAGTCTTTGTCTGCATTAGGAAGCAACACAGCACAATAAGGGCAGGTTTGTACAGCACAGCAGTCAGTGCTGTGGACCTCATGTCCACAACATACGTTTGGAGGCTTTGTTTTGGAGTAACTTTAGTCTGCCCACTTTGAGCACCTGTCAGTGGTTAAAGTGCATTAGGTGTACTTTTGGAGCACATTTTCTGATACAGCTTTGTGGGGAGGGCGGGGAAAGCAGAGAGAGAGGGAGGAAAGAGAGAGCAGTTCATACACTCCAAGTCTGATCCAGGATATGAACCAAAATATTTTAAGTGGTAGCAACTGGGAGATAATTTACACTCTTGATGCATCCTTAAACACTATTATGGATGTAGTCAAAGAAAGTGAAAAGGAGTTTCAAGGAAAAAAAATCTGCAGCAAAATAAGAATGCTGCTTTCTATTTCCTTATATGCAATTCCACCAAAGTTGACTTTAATATTTCAGCTAAGGTATGTTAACAAATCCTTTCTCTTTTATTCTGTACCACTTGTGCTACATCATGCTTGGTGCTTAAGGTCAGGAAACGCAGTGTATTCTGTTGTTTGGATTCCTTCTATTTCCTCACACATGCAGGCTCCCCATTGAAATAGATGTGTAGTTATTTGAGTGACATGATGTCCAAAGCGAGCTATTTTTCTACAATAGGAAATTAAAGAAATTACTAAAACATAGTGTCTGTTATTTAAATAACTATTATATATCCTAATAGATATATAAGTTTCTGAATGGTTTATTCCTACCATAACCTGGTATTACCGATTTCACCAAATACTTTCCAACCACAGTCATTCAGGCAAAGAAAAAATAAACACCTATACTATGCAGTAAGCTGAAATAATGGACATTCTGTACTCAAAGTAAAGGGTACACTTAGAGGCATGGCTGTTCCTTCTTTCTTAAAAAATTACTACTTCATTGCTCACAGAAGATTAGTATAGTTGTTGTACACCAAAACACACTATAGTATCCCTAATTTGCATGTGTCAACAGATGTGTTACACAAAAGCCTGCTAAGATAATAACTCTATTTTCAAAAATATCTTACCTTGAATTCACGGGCAGGCCTGGGAACCATAGCTTGAAACAAACGTGAACTACATTTGTGGAGTTTAAAAAACAAATTGATTTATTTTTGGCTTTTGCAACATACCCACTAAGTAAAATTTAGCATCTGTAAATGGCCTCTGTGTCCAAGTGAATGGACTCAAGTCTTAACTTGAGCAGAGCTTTATGGTTGGCCCCTCTCCAGAGTCTGAGGCTTCAGGCTACATTCCTAGGATTTGCTGTGCATGGACTCTTTTTTTGCTATGATTAGGTAGTTCTCTGTTAGAACTCGTGGCAGCAAATCAATGTCCTTTTCATATTACTTGCTGCGCTTTCTTAACCTCTTAGAGTTCAAAACCAAGAGAGGCCATATTTCATTCCAGCTATATATCATCCTGGCAATTTCCCGTTGATTAACAAATATGCTACTAATGTTTACTAGTGGTCTCACACTAATCCTTATATGCATTCACCACTTCCTGACTGGCAGAGATAGTAGTGTGATCTGTCCAGGGAGCAGACAACTCATGTGTTCCTGAGTCATCTAACTTGGCAACTGTAAGACATAAATACAAGAAGATAAAAATAGCAGCATCATGTTGGGAAAACTCTAAGAAAAATGTTCTAACACACCTTCTTTAGAAACTGGTAGTAGAAAAAAAAAAGATGAGGGCAGGGGAACTGTGATCCTTTCTTTTCCCTCCACTGATGTTTGAGTAGAAAATGAGATGTCAGCTACAAAATCAGTAAGAAGGGTGGTGGCGGTGCCAGTTCTACTTTTTATCTTCCCAAATAACACATCATAAATTGATTGGACCCCCCTGAACAGCAAGCTGTATTACTGTTGGCAGTTCTGCTTGATACTTGGTTAGGAAACTGCAGACTTTGAAAGTGTCCTGGCCTGATGCTAAAGAGTTCTTTACAAATCCTCCATGTCTTAATCTCCTAAGGGAATGAGGTAGATATGATCCCTGCTAAAGAGGACCAAATAACACCAATGTATGAGGCATTCACTTAAGAATGGGACTTGATTGTCCTTGTGGGTTCCTTTCAACTCAGAATATTCTGTGATTCCCCTACTAAATCCAAACCACAGTACTGTACAGCTACTAAAATGAAAAGTAACTCTATCCCAGCCAAAACCAGGACAAGTTGCTTATGGAATTAGAAATCAGAAGCCACAAAGAAACTCTTAAACCTTTAAAACTAACTAAAAGCATGAATGAATGGCAGAGCCAAAAAAAAAAAAAAAAAAGCACCATTTAGGCCATGATACAGGATAGCTTCCTAAAATTATGAGGACAATACAACTAAAATTTTGACAGCTTGTTTTTCAGTAGAAGGCTGGCCAAAGACCAATATCTGAAGCATGTAGTATCCAACTGTGATCTGCCATTCAGAGTAGCAATGTTTTGCTTAAGGACACTTTCTAATGCTAGAAAAGGAATTTCAGGTATTTGCTGTTGTTCCAGCTATTTTCTCTTCCCCAAAACAATAAGCCATATATTTGTATTATGAAAATAACTAAAGGGAGAACAGACTGTTACCCTCAAGGGCTTTGAGGGGCCTTTGCAGTCAGGTGCTCAGTTAAGCTACAAGAAACAGAATGTCTCAAAGACCGCTTCCCTTTGGCTCACTGATGGTTTTTTCTGTCAGGCCTAGGTGCTACAGTGTGGTTTGCCAATTTATGAAGCACAGTCACTTTTGCTGATTTCCTGGCTATTACTGAATGGGGGAGGGAGATGCACTTGGCACAGCTTCTAGGTCAGAGCAAAAAGGCCTCCTTCTTCACTTTCTGCATAAGAAGTACAGTCTTGGGGCTCAGCCTGCAGAAAATTGCCACTATTTATTCTGTTTAGCCACATATTCCTTATGTCCCCAATGTAGGGATCAAAGTAGGAACTGAGAAGGTCTCTTGAGTACTTTCTAATATGAAATTCCCAAAAGACTTTGGGGAAGGAGGGAGAAAGCCAGGAACTTTCACCACTATTACTTGCTGTGCTTGCAATCATGATCATCCAGGACAGGGCAAAAACCGTCTGAAAAGTTCCTGTATAGTGGAAACTACTAAGGAAGTGAGCAATATTTAACTGATCTATCTAACATTATCTAGTGATTCTATCCATTCAATTTAACAGAAGATTATATTTAGCTAGATAATTGCACAGTCCCATCTCTGTAGTATCCGAGCACAACCAATATTTGTAAGTAGAAATAACATGTTTCCTTTCTTCCCTTATGTTTCTGTGGTCTTCAAAGCCTTTCTATTCTGTAGGTAAGAGAAACATATTAATTTATAGGATTTTAGTTTAAAAAAAAAAAAAGTTGGTAAATATATGAGAAACAGCATGTGAGGAGTATGTATATGAGGAACTGTATGTGTATTTTAATTTTGAGAATGATTGGTTCCACACTTATTCCTGTTGCTTTCCCTATAATGACATTTTGTTGCTTTGTTTATAATTAAAGTTGCATCTCTCATTAATCTGTTTTACGTGGGGTTAGCTATTCACATCTGAAAGAAAAAGTCTACCTTCGTCACAAATACACCTATCAACAGTACTGCCAATTTTCTCTACATCTCTCCACAGCTTCTTTATTCTAATGTGAGGTACTCATACAGGAAATAGTGATTTTTCAGCTGAATGAGACTAGTCTCTGAATCAGAACTTCAAACAGACATGTATATTACAGTCCACAACAAGAAAATGGAAGAGTAGATCTTCTGTTCATAGATTGCAAGCTGCAGCTTTTCAGCATGTTTTCAGTTTCCTGGTTCTACACCATTAGAATTATCATATATGAAAATCTCTTGGTAGGACAAAAATTCTCTAAAACATTCCCCTCCTTATCTAGCCATCATCTCATCCATCTTGAATATATTTGTCTGTAGATGCCTTACTAAGACAAGCACTGAAACTGTGAGTGTGGTTTTGGTCTGGAGGAAGCAGCTCGTTGCCCTCTACCTCTTCCACTATCTCTACCCAATTTCTGCCCCTATACATCTCTGTATTCCCCTGATGTTGAAATGTTGAAAGCCTAAGATGTTTCAAATTCCAGATACATAAATGAAATTTGCACTGCAGTGATGTCCTACTTTGTTACCATCAAGGCACCAGTCCATAGGAAAGTGGTTCCTTCTAGATGCCCAGAAGCAAATGCTGCTGCATCACTGCACTGTTCTGCCCCTTCAGTTTATTGAAGACATGTTATGTATTGGAGGATACTTGAATCAAGCAGATGTAGGCCAAGGAGATAAGCACTCTTTAACTGCAATTAAAACATACTGCTCAAACATCACTATTCTTCTAAAAGTGTTCCTAAAAGCCATAGCTTCCCACGTATCTTAGGCTCTTCCCAGCTCAATATAGTCATCATGGCACTTGTGGTTCTTTCATGTTGTTGCACTTCTTTTTCCTTCTTCCTACATTTATAGTCAAAATTTATAGCTTTTAACATTTAAATTCATAAAGAAAAAAACAGTTGCAAAAGCAACTGAGTGTAATTAGTAAGCATGACTACTTCTTCCATCCTAAAAGCATAAGGTTTTGACAGAAGCCCAGCTGTTCAATAGCTAGCCAAAGACTGCTTTTGTTTCTTACACCATCAAGCCTTCAGCTGATTACTCCAACACCACCTGGAAATGTTTAAGGTGGCTGAGGTAAAAGAAATAATAGTTTTTCAACTGAGCAGAAAAGGGTTTTTTTTAAAAAAAAAAAAAAAAATTTAAAAGCTGTTGTTAGGTGACCATTCATTAAAGAAACCTTGCTCAAACCATGTCAGAATTACTTAATGGCTGTGAGTCACCGTCATGTCCAGGGTAAGAACTGCCTCTTCTTAATACAATGCTTTCCAATGTTTTTGTTCAGACTGACCTAGAGTCAAAATGGGAGCTACTTCATATGAAGCTTCCTTAATTTCAAAGTCCAGTAATATATGGTACAGTAATTGGTACTTCCCTTTAAATGGATGTATGTAAGCCACAAGGTTTTGTCTTCATTAATCAAAGAATTTGTAGTGGAAAAATTCTTGTAAGATTCTTTATGAATGAGTGACACCTGCTGGACAAAACAGGCTTTAAAATAAAGATTTCCCTGGAGTTCCATAGTTTTACTCAAAAACAAACAAACACACAAACAGAACAAACCAAAACAAACAAACAAAACTTAAAACCAACCACAGCTTCCTTCAAAAGAAAAGGGGGAAAAGAGCAAACAACACACTGGTTTTGCTTCCAAACTCTTCAGTCAAATCAAAGTGATGTTTGTGCTGTAAACAAATGAACTATCACAAAATTAATTTCATTTTTCTGTCTCGAGAAGTATTCAACAATGAACTAAGCAAAGACAGAGATTACTTTTCATGAAGCAGTACGAAGTCCTCAAATACAGTTTCATTTCAATTTTAGGCTTACTGTATTCAAAGTTCTCCTTGAAAGAGAAAGAAGCCCCTCATCTCCAGTGATTTTGGTGTGGGGTACTGGAGAAGAGAGGCAGTAGCAGCTTTTAGCCAGAGGCTGCTTTTGTTTCAAGGGAGAACATATGCCCAGCTGGGGAGGGGGGACCAAGGGGGAAGAGAAAAAAAAAAAAAAAAAAAAAAAAAAAAAAAAAAAAAAAAAAAAAAAAAAAAAAAAAAAAAAAAAACAAAAACAAAGAAAGAAAGGATAGAGGAAGATAGTAGTCCAGTTCTGCTAGGAAACTACTGGACATCTAAGTACCTGAGGTTGTGGGAATTCAGAAAATTCTTTCTGAACTCTGTCTGGTTTCATTGGGAACTCCATCAGATAAGTTTGAACTGCTTTCTGGAAACAATTCACAGAATTAGGATGTTCTCCCAGCAAAAATACGCATCAAGAGAGGGCTTTGTTAACATAACATTCGTATATACAGCTCAAAATAGTAAATATGCCCTTTGCACAGCTTTCATTAGGAGGCTCTCATAGTGGCAATATGTCTGGTGTGTAATAAGGTTGTTTTCTAGAAATTGTAGACAAAGGTTAAAGTTTTTGTTGCCAAAGTAAGCTGTAATTTCTTGAGGAAATGAAGTTCCTGCAATCCACTTCTAGTGGAGTAGGTTGCTCATCAGACTCAAGACAGACAAATCACATAGAATTTGATCTTTTGTTTAAAACTGCTTTGGTATCCAAGTTCAGGAAGAGAGCAATTTTTTAGAAACATCAGGAGACATCATGCCTGTAAACCTGGTAAGCACTGTACAAAGCCAAAGAAAGGAATGTGAAGAACAAATAGACGTGAAAATACATGTGCATACACACAAGCATGTTTTTTGAAAAGAATGGTTTTTATCTCATGAACTTATTGGATCCCTCTGAAGGGGTCAACAGGCTTACTGTTGTAGGTTTATTCTGGTTGGTATATGGGCAGGGATGGCCAAAAGGCTTTTGGGAAGATTATCCCCTTCCAGTCAGTGGATAAGGATAGCAAGGGAACTAATTACATTTCCACATACAGAACAAAAGGAAAGTGTATTTTTTACAGTGAAGCATCATGGCCTCTTCAAAAATCCCTTTATGTAACTGATCTCTTCTTCTACCAGAGAAGTTATTTAGTAGATTAGTAAAGGAGCAGGAGTACTAGCCAGTTTCCTCATAAGTGTTCCAATATACTGATCTTAAAGGCATTCAGAAAGATGTAAATTATACAGCAAGTCTTTCACTCATAAGTCAACATAATTATCTTATAGAGCTGAATTTTTTGCAAATTGTCTGTAAAATTTAGTGCATTATAGTTATTGTTTTAGTGAAACAATTTTCTTTTTGGTATAGCTATATATATGTAGTGTTAAAATTAGAAGATTGAATGTAGACTTGACTGGGAATATTATACAGAAAAAAAGAAAAAGTTGTGGAAAATAAATATGATTTTTTTTCACCTCTAGGAAAGTTTAGTTTTTCTGAAAAAATACACTCAGGGCTCTGAGGTGATCAATAAGCTTTGATGGCCCTGATCAGTCTCTCATTTTGCCCCCAGGAGCCACACATCAGCTCAGGCTTGGAAACCCTTCCCCCTTCCCTGCTCTATGCCATCTACTGGATGGATGCCTCAGACCTTGAAAACAGTATTGCTCCCAGCCCTCTCTTTGACCTTACCTGCTTTTGCTCTCATTTGACACCCACATCCAGATCCTGGAGCTGGTTTATTCCCTGCTTGTGTCAGGGCTTGCTGATGAATTCTGGTACAAGTCCCCGGTTCTGCCCACCTGGCTCAAGCCCAGGGGTGCAGCAGCCCATCAGTGAGGGCACAGCCTGCACTGGTGTCAACCACAGCTGTTGACTTGGCTGACCTTGCACAGCCACACTTCTGCTACTCCCTGGAAAACAAAAATGAAACAGAACTTTTTTCTCATAGTCCTTTCCTAGGTCCATGACTTGCAAGCATCTGTAAGAGACACGTATTGAAATGCAAGTTCATACTGTAGGCTTATTAACATTTTGATAAAATACCTACTGACATGCAGGACAAGCATTAAGGTTTCAAAATAAGAACTGGGAATAATTAAAAAAAGAAATCTAACCAAATGCAAGGAACAACTGAACCCAAATAGCTGCCCATAAAGAGACTGAGCTCACCCCCCCCTCACCATGCTCCAGAAGTCTTCAACTGATGCAGGTTCAAGTACAGGAAAACAACGTTCTATACTGTGCTTGTATGTATCATAAATAACAACCTTGCCTCTAAGGAAAAAAGGGGAGAGGAGACCACCTTGGGCCTTTAATTTATCCTTTCTTTTTTCCTGGAGGTGGGCAGGAGAGGAAGGAGAAGTGCAAGGAGATAAACCAACACCTGGAACAGTTTGAGCCGTAAGATCAGAGCCGATCAGATTTGCTGCTGTATTGGTTCTCTGCTCACTGAAATGCACAGCTTAAGCACTTCTTAGTGGACACTGGGAGGAGGAACAGAAAGAAGACAAACTAGAGAACTAACAGGTCATTACTCCATTCCTGCATAGCACATTTCAGGAGCAGCTGAGTGGCCCTAGTTCAGCTGCTTTGCATGCAATGATTGAATAAGCTGCACTATCAGCAAAACCTTGAAAGGAAGAGAAATACAGCCAGTGCATGTCCAACCCAAAGCTCAAACCCAGAATTAATATATGGCATTGCACAAAGTATATATTTAGAATGTTACACATATTTCAGGTACCTAAAAAAAAAATTGAACATAAATTCTTTCCAAAAGTTTTCACTGTTATTTGTTAGTAATACAACTGGGGTTAATTTTCACATTATTTTTGAGCATCCAGTAAAAAAAAAAAAAAAAAAAAAACCCAAAAATAACAACAGACGGGCTAAATCATTT
>VXAU01006055.1:125461-136143 GCA_013399695.1 Formicarius rufipectus
GTTACTTTTCCCATTATTTTTGAGCAGCCAGAAAAAAAAAAAAAAAAAAAAAAGCCAGTAATGACAACAGCAGTGCTGAATCATTCTAATACCTTTATACTAGCTGGTAATGACAGTAAGTACACTAGCAAGATACCAGACACGCAGTACTTTTGACATCTTCACGAATATCACCCAGTACGGGTCTTACAAACATTGTGTTTGAATACATACACTCAAAATGCTTCCTTCAGATATTTTTTTAGAATCACAGAAATTACATGTTTGGAAGGAATATCTGCAGGTCATCTAGTCAAACTCATGTCCTGCTCAAAGCAGGTTGCTCAGGGCCCTGTTCTATTGAGTTTTGATTACCTTCGAAGACGAAGATACTACAGCTTCCCTGGGCAACCTGATAGGCTGTTTGAGCACCATCATGGTACATCTTTTCCTCTCTAATTGGAATTCTCCATGTTGCAGCTTGGATCTACTGTTTCTTTCATTATCACTACAGCTTTGAGAATAATGTGGCTTTGTATCTTCTCCATAGGTAGATGTAGACACCAATAAAATCTATCTTTACCCTTCTCTTCCTAAGGCTGAAGGGACTCCTATCTCCTGACTTTTCCTCATCATATGCTGGTAGCCATCCACTTGGACTTGCTCCAGTATGTCATTTCTGGTTCGAATTTGGGCACAGTACTCCACATACAATTTCACAAGTATCACAGAGAGGGGTAAACTGGAAGCACTTTGCTGGCTTGTCATCAAGTAGTGTTCCAACAGTATCTCTGATTCTGCAAAGCCTCCTTCCATCTGTCTGGCCTGTACTAGTGGATAGTGATATTCCATCCCAGATAAGGCACTTTGCACTCTCCTTTATTGAACAAGTTCAAATCAGTTAGTTGCCTCTGCTGCACTGAACAGGTATTCGTTCTATTCATTCTGCATCTCTATATGTAGCAAAATGACTGTCCATATAAAACATGATTTGCTGTGTTCATTTCATTAATGAACATAGAGTTTCTTAAATGAGAAGAAAATTATATTTCTGTCACTATTTTCTATTAAATCATATCAATTCTACAGTCAAAAAACATAAGTCCAGCCATAGGGCCATTGTTTGTATAACCAGACAAACTCTTTCCTAGGTCTACCAGTCTACAACCCTGAGAATTTACCGCTGAGGACTATTTGCCAAAAAAAAAACTGGACTAAACCACCACATCTGTGTTAAAAACAAAACAAACAAACAAAACCTAAATAAAAACAAATCAAACAAACAAAAAAACACACACACACACAGGGGGTATAGTTTCCTGTAGTGTTAAAATTAGATGATTGAACATAGACTTGACTGGGTAAAAACTCAAATGAAAGAAGGGAAGAACTTGTGAGGCATAAGCCAAAGTGCCCTTTCAAGACCACCTACACTTTGAGTGAGAACATATTCACCACACAGTGCAGAGAGAGAAGGGAAAAACTTGCAATATTTTTGTGTTCATGTCCAAAGTAAATAGGTAAGATATAAAAGGAACATCTGGAAAAATATAGCCTCTAACAGGCCGCATCTCTTTTGATTAATCCATCTCTCATATGCAGTGCAGTCAAAAACTCTGTTCTTGCAATTACGTATGATAACTACTAGATTTACCTCTGGAGATGGGAGCATCTCTACCAAAGTACTGTGCAGGAACATTAAGACGCAGACAGCAAATGATATTGAAGATGCTGACTGTGTCTATACTGTTAAAACAAATTAAATTATTCTCTAACTAATTGGAAATATAGAGCCTTCTCTCTGTACTTTGTATTTCTCAGTCAAACTCATGTCCTACTTTGTCATGCTGGAATTAAATCAATTACAATCATAGAACAGTTTAAAAACTGATCCTAAAGAGGATCAGTTCAGGCTTTCTCCTACTTTAAGCCAGTTGATACAAACACTTGAAATACTGTCATTTTAAAGTGTTTCTATCTTTTTCTTAAGGCAGAAAATAGTAATTTTAAATTGTTTAAATTGTAATGAGAGAATCTTTAATTTAATGGTGTTATAGAAAGTAAAGGAGATACTTACAGAATAGTGTTCTCTAAGTCCTTTGACACAGTCCCCCACGATATCCTCCTTTCTGAATGGAAGAGAGATGGACTAGATGGGTGGACGAGGAATTGTTTGTTTGTATGTTCATCTCCAGGGGAAAAACCTGTACTACTCAACAACAGTTGGTTTCAGCTGAGGTAGAGTTAATTTTCTTCACGGCGGAGCTGTGTTTTGGATTTGTACTGAAAACAACGTTGGCAATATGGAGGTGTTTTTGTTATTGCTGAACAGCACTTACACAGACCCAAGGCCTTTACTGCTTCTTATACTGTCTCAACCAGCAAGAGGGCTGAGAGTGCACCAGAAGTTGGAAGGGGACACAGCCATGACAGCTGACAGCAAATGACCAAAGGATATTCCATACCATACGTGTCATGCTCAGTAAATAAAGCAGTGGGGGAAGAAGGAGGAATCCGAGGGGCATTTGGAGTGATGGTGTTTTTCTTCCCAACTCCTCATTATGTCTGATGGAGCCCCACTGTCCTGGACATGGCTGAACACTTGCCTGTCCATGGGGAGTGGTGAAGGAATTCCATGTTTTGCTTTGCTTGTGTGCACAGTTTTTGCTTTCCCTGTTAAACCGACTTTATCTCAATACATGAGTTTTTCCAGTTTGACTCTTCCAGTTCCTTCTGCACTCCCATTTGTGGGGGAGTGAGCAAGCAGCTGCATGGTACTTAGTTTCCAGCTGAGGTTGAACCACGACAATTATCAACACTGTCTTCAGCACAAATCAAGAACACACCCATATACTATCTATTACAAAGAAAATTAACTCTATCCCAGCCAAAGCCAGTGCATAAGGTCAGTTCTTTCTCAGAGCACAAAATTTGAGAAGTACTGTCATCTGAAGTGTGCCCAGGAGCATGAAGTAGCACACTGAAGCCAGTAAATATACTTTAAAACACTTCAGATGTACTAATATGAATTTCTGTACAATTCAGTTTTTGAAGGCTGAAGCTCCAGGATTTGGCAGGGAGCAAGTCTAACTGCCTGCCATTAAATGGGAGTGGGAATGCCCTGTTCACACTACCCACTTTCAGCTATCTCAATCATCCCCACATTCCCAGCTCCCTTCAAAAAGAGACTCATTAGATCTCTCTGCACCGATAATGTAGCAAGGCTTTTTCCCCCAGTTAGACAGGAAATTGCCAGGTTAGACAGAAATTTTGGAATCTGAATTCATAGTAATGGTAATAGCAGCAGGCTCTCATGCTGTTCTGGCAGCTGTTTCTATTGCTACCCAGACTAACACAGGCTCAAATAGCCCTGTCTACAAAGTCTTTCCAAAGGGAAACAGAGGAAATGCTCCTAAGCACTTTTATGAACCTTAAGAGATGAACAGTATCTGGCAGAGAAAGTCTAGCTCCATTCAGAGAAGAGCAACTTAGAGTAATCATTTCTACTTCCTCACTTGATTTGAATGAAGATATGAGTGCCCAAGAATTGTGTTCAGCTCATCTCCACACTCTGCCTCAGAGGAACATGCTACAACCAACTGCTAGAGTAACTTATGCTCCCTTCTTTCTCAAGCAAGCCACTGACACCAGAATCAAAAATCCCCTTTCATTCACATTTATTTCAGATAAATTTGCCTAAATATAAATTAAATAAAGCTACATCAAAATACCTCTAGTTTGAGTTCAGAGCTAATACAAATGGTAAGAAGTTACAAACAAAACAGAAAAAGTAGATTCCAACTCAATAGCGTTTTATAACATGTCTGTAAGACACAAAATATGTCTTGTGACTTGTTCAGACTCCCTGCCTCAGTAGTACATTAAAGGCAAGGATTGATGTTTTGGTTAAGATAAGTGATAAGGTCTGAGAAAATGACTGTTTTCAATCCCTCAGTAAACTCTGGGCAAGTCACATAACTTTGAAAAACTCCTTCAATAACAATTTTACATCAAGATATACTCACTGGAAAACAAAAATATTTTGTTCAGTGTTCTAATAAATCACTCATTTCAGTCTAGTATTTCTTGATTGTGTACTTCTCAGAAATTTAGTGTTGTCCACAAATTTCAACCACATCAGAGGTCAGAATCCTGGACCTTGTGATTGCTCATATTAACTATAAAAAATATCCTGTGTCAAACAACATGTTCCAATGTCAAAAAAACCCGTGTGAAAATCGTTGGAAGTCCACTAGTGGCTATGTAAAAGTAAACATTGGGTAAAGAAGAGCAGAAGACAAGCAAAGGGGGCCCTAAGATTTTTTCACTGGCCAGAAAGTCAAACAAGGCCTGTACAGAAACAATGGGTGAATTTCTATCTGCATTTAGGATGATTAAGGGTCCACTATCTGCCTCATGACTTGCAATGCTACTGAATGATACTGTTTCTCTGACAAAAGCCCAAAGGAATAGGCACAGAACAGAGCCAGATATCCAAAGCTTATTTTTCTGAATACCTCACTCTAGTATGCAATTATTTAGCTTCCAAGATACTCTAAGATTAAGTGAATGTTACCACTATAACAATAGTTGCTTTGTAATATAACATCTGTTGAAGCTAGCACAAAGGAAATGACCATGCAGTCTTAGAAATATCTTTTCTCTCTTCCACCTAATATTGGTGGCTTTCTAGGTTTATTCTGTACATTCCAAAACAGGTTTCAACTAAGATTTGACATGCAACAGGGAAAGGACATTTTGTGATCCTGATAGCTAGAATGAGATTCTCATGTGGTAGATCTATCTCAACCCTCAATGTCATTTCCCTTCTGATGTGAGAAAAATGGTTATTTTTTTTCAGCCATAGTTACTTTGCTTAGCAAATTTTCCACTCCCTGCTGCTCATGAGATTACCACCAAAAGATGGAAGCATCTCCAGGTTTCGTAATTGACTCCAGTCCTTGATATTTCCATTTTTATTGTTGGACTTAAAATCCAAAAACAGTGGACACATAATTCTGGACAATGGCTTTTAGTACTGACACCCTAAAATAATTGCAGACTCAATCCAATGAAGTAGGAAATTCTGGGAATTTAAAAACAACAAAGAAAACAAAACAACAAACAGAAAAACCCAATCAACCAACCAAAAAAACCAAACAAACAAACAACAAAAAAACCAGCAACACTCTATATAAACAAGCATTTTACATCTAACAATGGCATTAATCTGCAACTCAGCATTTTTCCTGACCATCAAAGCCTATTAGTGATTGTTGCCTTCTTCTGTCACGTAGAGTTGGGTTTTTAAAACCATGTAACAGAGTGTGTGTCACTGAAGAACAAGTTATAAATACATTGTTATGTCTACAAAGCTGCAATCATGAGGAAATTTTCTTTTCTCTCCGGGCATACATAGTTTTTGGCAGTCAGAGTCATCAGCATGCCCTGGGGAAACAGAGCAGATATCAATCTGATATAAGTAGGAACTTAAACAGTGCTCTGGATCACTAAAGCCATATGCTATTGAGTCTGCTCGTTATAAAACAGATATTTACCCATGGGTAAAATGAAACTAAAAATTATGTAGAAAATCTCAGTGGCAAGCAGGAAATATGTACTTCATTACTCTGTAGCTTCAGGAAGGAATACATACTTCAAGATACTTAACCCAGCCTTTAAATCCAGCTTGATGTCTTTAAATCAAGACAGAGCACTAAGGTTCAGCTTTCTTTAACCTTTTTGCCTAAATTAGCCTTGCATGTCCCTTATTTCAGCACCCTGACAAGATTTCATAGTAAGAAAGGAAGCAATCAGACACAATACGGTTATTCTGTCTCAGTGAATCACAAATAAGTCTGTACTGAAGATAATAAGAATTAGCTGATGTAACTTTAAACAAGTCAGCATGGGCACCAACACTAATTCGCTCTCACATACAAGTTATTTGGAAACACTTGGGCTTTTCTCAATTTGTAGAGTTAGCTTTGATTGAGATGAATCAAATATATATCCATGCTGAGCTGTCATTTACATCACAAGCATACACTTAGTTCTGCTTTGTTCTGCTTAAGAAGAAACAAATACACAAATCTGCTGGCAATATGTGACCAGTTGCAAGTGCCCTGGTGTGGTCTCTGGAAGAGGCTGCCCTAGCCCAAGAATGACTGCTGTCAGCCCTCAGCCATGGGTGCCAGAGGGGAGGCACAAACTGAGAACAGGTAGAGCAGTGCCCAGAGGAGGGTTGCAGAGAGGAAAAGGGGAATAGCTCTTAAGTTTACTTTCCCCCAGTCAAGTCTGCCTTGCCTATAATGGTAGTCTTGTCTCTGCCTTGACCCACAAGATTTTCATCATTTCATCCCCCTGTCCAGTCGAGGAGGGTGTACAAAAAAGAGCAGCTGGATGAGGGTCTGGCAGCCAGGCAATGTCAACAAATATCTACTGGAAGGATTGAGCATCTAACAAAATGATTCTTAATTAAAAAGGCAGTGCTACAATAGAATGCACAAATAGAAATAGATCAACAAGTATAGGTAACAGAATGCCAGGGGTTTTGTTTTTTTAATGATGGAGGGTTTTTTTAAAAAATCCATGCTTAAAGAGTACTAAAAGGAAGAATCTATTCAAGTAAAAGGAAAGCAAAACACTCTATCAGATTTCACAATAAGAGGAGGACTGACAGCAGCTATTACCAAACCACAAGCCTACCTGGAGAATCGATATTACAGAGGAAAGCCATTCTAGTCCACAGAGCCACATGTGCAATTACATTCACACTTAGACAGAATACAAGAAGAATGCCTCATGTGACACTAATGTCTTCCAGGTTTCTGACAACCCAGTTATTAGATCCATGCTTCAAGAACTATGATCAGCAAGGATGTATGTATAAGACTAGAGAAAAAAGGTCATGTAACAAAGAATACTTGATTTTCTTTTAAAATTAAATATCTGGGTCAAGATCACACTGTGTAACTTGTATAAATAATTCAGATTGGCTTGGTTATAAATATTAACTAGCAAATACACTGCAAATTAACTGAAACTAAACAAGAAAGGCTTCAGTTTGCAGAATGAAGTATAGTATACATTTAGCTACCATCCAGCCCCACTGAACTTATTCTGTAATAAACAGGAGGAAGAATTAACTATTACCTTCTTAAATGAAGTTGCTGTGCAGACAGACAGACACTGCAAAACTGGAATGAAGAAAATACCTGCGGTAAAAATGGACAAAATAATTCAAATATATAGAAGCATCAATTACTTTTTCTGGAAAGGGAAAATTAAACAGTTTGAACAGGAAAGAACAAATATGGAAAAAGAAAAAAAAAAAAAAGAAAAAAAGAAAAAACACAGATCTCAAGTATGTGAAGAGCATTTCCTAAGAGCCTGGTCAAAAGCAGCAAATGGAAAGTCCTAGGCACCATGCAGATGCGTAGAGACACATAAATCCCAGCCTCAGGAGGTTTGCAATTGCCTTGTCAGGCAGGCAGATGGGCTTAAAGAAATGTGAGTGAGTTGGGTTAACAATAAAACAAGTGTTAAGCATAAAAGCAGCTGTATTAGATGAATTTGGTAGAGGAGATGTCAAGCACTAGCAATAAACAAATTATCCATTTTGGGGATGCCCACTCTACTTCAGGTCATGGAGCAAGACAGCAGAGTGTCTCACTGTATATCTCAGCTGAAAATGTAATTTGTGGAACAATTGGAAAGGAAGAGTGAAACTCAATAGCTAAAATGGTTTAATTTCCTGTTGTTGGAGAAGGAAACAATAAACATCCTCTTGCTTAAGAGTTATAGCAAGACACTATACACTGCTAAAAAACAATTGTGATTCATTCTTCACTGGCAAAAGGGTAGATGGGAACTCACATAGCAATTTATATTAACTTTATTGCATATTTTCTCTTTTTTAGAATGGAAATGGTGTCCACTACTTACATATTTATTCTCTTCCACTAGTGGTTTTTGTTTACTAATTTACTGCAAGTAATTGTATGACGAATTAAAGATGGAAAACACATTGCTGTCTGCATAGCATAAGAAGTTTCCTTCTCCTTTGAAAAACTGAAGAAATTTCTTCACAGTTCTGATTACTTTCAATAATTTGGTCCTGACTTTATTAGGTTCTATTGGCACTTGCTGTTTGACTTACTTTAAGTGAGGTTGCAAGTGAGGCAATACCAGAGAACATTAGTTTTTATTTGTACTGCTACTCACCCTTCAGTGCCGGGTCAGGTCTCAGACTCATACATCAAAAACAAGGCAGTGCTGGCCTTGTCTCACCCCTATTTTTGCAAGACAAGATCACTGACTTCTGACTCATTTATCAGCTGCTGATGATTTGTTTGTTTGTTTTTCCTTTTATTGTACCAAATGTTTCTTAGATGTCTGTAAACTTTGTTTTCATTTTGTTTATGTTTTTTCTGGAAATGTGTACTCCTACAGATGTTTCTGAAGCAGTCCTTATCTCTTCTTTCCCAGATCTTTGTGTTTTGAGACACAGAATTCAAGTAGCGACCTGTCTACTGCCAGATGTGGGATATCACATTATGTATAGCACAAGGGAAAATTAGGCCCAGAACTACAGATTTCTAAGAACTTAAGTCACTTATTCCAGGAATAACATTCCTGGTGTACACCATCCTGAAGCCGTGACCGCTGCAGTGCTGTGTTTGTTCACATATGTTCACAGCATGGACCAAGGTTCCTCAAGCTGTGCATTATTTGATCCGGACAGTTTGTCCACTTACTAAGTCATGTTTTATGGTTTTTGTCTGGCATAACTACTCCTCGAGAAGCCACTGTCCTACATTTGTTTCATGCCTGAAATCCATCAGACCTGTAGACTATTCTCTTTCGGGGACATCCATTACATCAACCAGTACTTGACAACAAAAGCTTAAGTCATTTCAGCAGAGAGGAGAAAAATAATGGTGGTTCAGTGACAACACAAAAGACCTAACTAGATAAAAAATAAAACAGATACTCATCTGCTTAGTGTTACTATAACAGGGACTGAAAAACAATTCATTAACTAACAAGTCGACTTGCTCAATGGAGTAATTCGAAATGAATCTGATCCCAGAAATGAGGACAAGACTCTCTTCTTTCTGGTTTGTCAACACTGCTCCTCCCAGCTCCACCTGATACTCTGGGGACATCTGTATGATATACCTATGTTTTTTTCAAGTGCTAAATAATATTTTACCTTCCTT
Source organism: Formicarius rufipectus (assembly GCA_013399695.1). Taxonomy (NCBI): domain Eukaryota; kingdom Metazoa; phylum Chordata; class Aves; order Passeriformes; family Formicariidae; genus Formicarius; species Formicarius rufipectus. The sequence goes on from VXAU01006055.1 coordinate 134,665, forward strand.
AGGCTGAGCCTGAGGTTAACATTTTCAAAATTACTTAGTCTCTGAAGTAACTGTATCTAATAGCCAAAGTTCTTTGAATACAACAGGGATCTTCTTTATTATTTTAAAATCATCAAAATCTATTTATTTCTTACATACATGATGAGGGGGAAAGGAACCCAAAGAGAGCACTGTTTTACACAGGAGGTTTATGGCAGAGTTTAAAGCTTAAGCCCAGCTTCCAGCCAAGCCACTGTTGTGAGCCTAAACCTCACAGGCATTCTTTCAGCTTCCCATTTATAGTCAAAAGGATAGTCTATTTACATACTTCACATTTATAATATTTGAGCTTGATCCCAGCCACAGCTCTCCCTCCCAATCTCCTCTATGCTGCCATGACCACACAAACAGGGACAAAATGTTTCTTTTAGATTAAATCAAATTAAGGAACACTTAGGCATAGTGACTGTGCTTCTGACTTGTTCCAGTATGCTCTGTCTATATGGAAAAGGGAAACCCACATCTAGTCTAATTTGCTACAACAAATAAACCCTCCCCCTCACCTGTTCTGAAGGAGCAAAAGGTGCCATGTGCCCATTAGATATAGTTTAGCTCTGATGCCTTTATTGTGCTATTTGAGATTTCGAAAAAAACTGCCACTGTTCTCTTCCTCTCCTACTCATTTATTTACACAGGATTGTAGATGATTCCTGCAGTAGAGCATTCTTCAAACACTAATTTAAAGTAGGAGCATCCAGTTCTGTTCAGCTATCGACGGTTTGAGTAAGGGGAAAAAAAAAAGGCATAGAGTAGTATTTACCGAAGAAAATAAGGTTAAAAAGACAAGTGATATAGAACTGGAATTTACACAACTAAAGCACAGCACTTCAATAATCACAGCATGCTGTGGAGTGACCTGCCACCGAGTACACAGAACAGTAAGACCTCGTGGGAGTTAAAACTATACCTTGCCACATGGAAGACTGGGAGCACCTAACTCTGAGAAGTATCTGAAGATGTCTATGCTTTAGAACTTGCAGAATAACTCTATAAATGAAAACAAATGTAACCCATGTCTCAAGGAATAAAATTGTCATTTCTCTGAAACTGGGAGCCTGCCCTCCACATTGTATGAATAAATTTGAAAAGAAAAAGCAAACTATAAAAAAGTTTTATGATAACAGGGAGAAACCTCCTTATTTCAAAATTGCTTTTCTTTTGTAATCAAATTCCGCACAAAGGCTGTCATAGAAATAACGTGGCAGCCAATTGCTCACATGAGAGAAGTCTTCGTAGGAGTTTTGCCTCATGTCTCTCATCTACTGCCATTGCTTTGATTGGATGTTTCTTTTAATCTCGGATTCTGATGCTATCAAACTCCTGGAAGCAAGTATTAAGAAAGGTATAGGAGTTGTGAAGAGAGGGTTGCTTGCATGGGTTAATTCAAAATATTCTTTATTGTTTTCATGACATTTTTATGATAGTAACTTGCTAGGGAAT
>VXAU01006055.1:136148-190736 GCA_013399695.1 Formicarius rufipectus
TTTTCTCCTTTTTCTCTTCCAAGTGCTTAATACTGCTGATTGCCAAAAAAAGAAGTAGGGTTGGAACGGGAGGAGTTCAGCTGGCAAAAATATGTCCCAAGGAAAAAAGTAATTTCAGTAAAAACATTAAACTTTTTTTTTTTTCCAGTTTAGTTCCCTTTTTAACTTCTGGAAAAATAGTCAGTGCTACTTTCATTCTCTGGCTGATTTCTAATCTCTTAGAAAGATCTCTTCTGTGTGCTGAAGAATGAAGAAGTTGATCCCTCAAATATCTATCCCCATTTGAGATTATTTATATTCTTATGTTACTTATATTCTAATAAATACTTTGGACATTTTCAACCTATGCACAGGTAGCAGCCACTTGGACATTACAGGAGGGGTAGTCTAGAGCACAGTCCTGCACATACATTCAAGAGGCAGGAATTTCGTTTACACTGAAACACTGCAAGGTAAAATTGGACAAATTCAGGGATCAGTAGGTGCTCAACCACAATGTCACGTGTGGATAATTACAGGTGTTTGACAGATATTTGTCGGTGAATTTAAAGGAGCTGGCTAAATCTCTTGCTGATGGCAGGTACCTGTTGACTGTTGTCAAAACACCAAAAAAAGGAAACCAGCATAAATCATTAAGCTCAACCAGCAGCTAAGACATTAGTTTCACAAGCTAGACCCTTCCAGTTCAGGAACTAGGTTGTGAACAGCTTGGGTATCTGTGATTTTGAGGCAGCAAAGTATAGTGGAAGGTGGGACACGTGGGAGGTCATGAGTAGTGGCAACCTTCAGGGGAATAGCTAATTCATGCTGCTAGCTAATTGGTTGATACTCTGACTTACTTTAGTAACTTTTCAGCATAGACAACTAAGAAATTAAATTCCAGATCCAACTTATGACAGAACTGAATCTGGTTCATGCCACAGCTATCCCTCTATTAAACAGAGATAATGTTATGCAAATGATACTGGGATACTCCAAGGATAATTCCAGGAATGTTTCTCAAAACTGTGATAAATGATCAAGAATCAGTGGATGAATCTGGAAGGGACTTCAGGAAGTCATGCAGTTAAACTTAAGTGATGAGATAGATAATTTTAGTGCATAGTTAATGAATGAGCTGACTTCAAGAGCAACTATGATCCTGAGCTGGCAATATGACAGGCAACATCTCTAAATACTGAAACAGGCATTAAAAACTTCTCAAAACTCAGTACTGTTTATTGCTTTCTAATTTCACACTTAGTTGCAGCACTTGACAAAAGGCAGAGTGAAACCTAAGTGATACAACAGAATTGGGAAGCTCTTCTAACCACTTCACAGTAAGCATTAGGAAGCTACAGATAGTATATTCTGACTAGAAAACTGTATTCAGGACAGACAGTTTTTTAGACCTATGGGAATACTCTAAATCTCTGAAAGACCAAAAGCCCAAAGATTCAGTGGAACTTGCTGGAGCACGGTCAGGATAAAATACCCCCCTTCATCCTGTAACAATAGGATTTCAGTGACCACAGTCAAGACATTCTTCTTTCTAAGGTTTTCCATTCAAGACGAGCTATGCCACACAGTCAAAAGTTAAGCTCCAGTACTGCAAAATGACAGGTTTCATGCCATATATGCAATAATGTAAGGACTACATGAACACACTATATGGACTTTATATAAGAATCTGAATTACTAGGATCTACAGGGCATTCTGTATGCACTAGTGCATGCTGCACTAAAAGAGAAAGCTATGAGGGTAAAAACAATTTAAAAAATAGAAGAAACCAAATGGAAGATAGGTTCAACAGAGCACAATGCATGGGAAGAAAAATTACATCAGAGGGGAGAAAGACAACTAAACCACTATAGTCTGAACTCATTGAAATAACATTAAAAGATGTATTTTAAAGTTTTTGCATGAGCTGAAGCAGTTTTAGCCCTATTTAATAAAGGCAGATTGAGTTTACATATGAAACTACTGCTTGCTTTTATTGTTTGTCAATATGTGCAAGGTCCACAAATCTTTAGATATCATTTGCATTTTTTACTATGTTAATAACAACCAGCTGATGAAGTTTAGCCAGAAACATCAAGATTTAAAATCTGTGTTCTTCCAAATGCTCATATGAAATGTACAAAGCGTAAATATATAAACTAACCAAAACATCTGAAGGCAGTTTGAAGTTTTCCTAAGGACCCCTATTGCCTCCCATCATTCTCAGAAGCCTGCTGTTTAGAAGTATTAAATATCTGACCTCATTCTAATGTTTTGTTGTGAAGATTTTATCTGTTTGACTCATTGGCATTATCTAGTTGGTGCTGTCACTGCCAGCCAAAAGGGGCTTTAGTTAAAGAATGATTGTATGTACCTTACAACAGCTGTCTTGGATTCTATATTTTACATTTTTTGTGCCTAGTCCTTTTGTTTCAGCTCTGTTATTTGGACTACTTGAAAAGCTTGTTTGGTCAGTTCAGTTTTGCATCTCTTCCTTGCTGTTCTCCCTCTTGCACGTAACAGCAGCTGAACAGTGAAATATGTCATTTCACCTCTACCATATTTTGCTGAACATCACAGGTCAGGAATTGCATTGAAAGAAAAACATTGCTGACAGAAAGACAAAAGATCAGTTTTCTCACACTTCATGAAGGTCGCAGTGGAGTTTATTTTAGCCTTTTACAGCATATACAGGGTGCCCGTGATTAAATGTTTCTTTGGCTTGGAATTGGTGGGGTTCTCTTGCCCAGCTGGTAGAAGCAAGAAGATGCACAAGATTTTGGTTATTGGTCTGGGAAAAACCCAGATACCTGCTGTGCCAAAGTCACCTGAGGCTGGTGGGACTGGGCTAAAGGCACCTTGCATAGGGATGGAGGCAGCATCCTCCAACACATAAGAGAAATATTATATCATTCTGCTCGTGGGGTAAGGAGACTGAACAGAAAGGAGACTCAGTCTTGAGTTCAGCTTTCAGCACACATCAGATATGGGGACGTGTAAACTTGGGAAAGCTGCAGAAGGAGTTCATGCCATTTTGTTTGAGCTACACTAGCTATCTTAAGAAACACTAGGGGGTCTTGTTTAACATTTGGGTGTAAAGCTAAAATAAAAAAAAATGCTAACAAGGACGAGATTTTAAAAAGCCCATGACTACATGAGTGTCTCAAATAGGAAAGGTAATATTTCTATAGACTTTGTAGAGCACTATCACTAAGATTTGATTTTCTTCCAGCAGTAATTAACTGTGTGACTGGAAATCTCCCTCATTATACATTAGCAAATGGTAAATATAATGGTGCAGGCCACAGGCATGCATGGAAGACACAGGCAGATATTAACAAACCGGTGTATGAAAATTATATACAGATTGCCTCACTAATTTGAAGCAAAGCTTCAGGAATTAAGGCTCTTCTGAAAATCTAAAGCACAGCCCCAACAACATACCAGTTTCCCATCTCAGTCTTTGATGTAAAAGTAAATCCACCAAGTACCACCATGACTGCAGCCAATCCCAAAAACTTATTTTCCAGCTGAAATCATTATGTTTTGGAAGTGATCCTTGTCACAGACTTGTGCATGACATATACGGAATCAGCAGAAGAATTTGTATCTGAGATGAAAGTTATTTGGGTCCTGGTATCGCTACTGGCTCTCAAGTCAACTCTCCGAGTTCAACTCCTTCTTGATATTTACTTTGCAGCTTGAATGCTGCTTGCTGCAACTTGTTGGCTTTATTGCTTTCTTGCTTTAATAGGTGTCCCTAAAAACTGACATCTACATAGGCCCTGCCAAAAATAAATATTTTTCAACATACAACTAAGAACAAATTTTATCTTTCTCAGGTCACAGAGGAAGAAATAATGAAGGTGACATTCTCCCCCCCAGGAATTCTATTAATAGATTATAATAACATACACATTCTTCCTTAATTACAACATCCCATGTGCCCTATCTCTATACTGTTTAATTCTTTCTTTGTGCAAATAAGAACATGGAGAAGGAATTAATCACTGATAAAATGTGAGAATAGTACTTTCAAAAAGATTAAGTGGTTACTTTGCAAACAGGAACAGAAAGGTGGGGATGGGAAATCCATCTTAAAAGTTTGTCAAGCAAAGGCAAAGCTGAGCAGCCTTAATTAAAACACCTTTCATTGACTTCCCTGTGTTAATGCCTTGGACCTTTCGTCTTTTGGGCTGGTCTTCACCCTCCTTGAACTGTGTTTGTTTAATGAGCTACTTACACACCAGAGTCCATATATTCACAATTGTTTTCAAGCGAGCTTGGAAGGAGATTGAGAGTCACTATACTTTATATAAACATACATGTTTATATGGTCACTACACATATAGTATCTGGGACACATTATTCTCACAAAAACAAAGGGTTTTTTTTAAATAAATTATTGTAATGACATTTTATTATTACGGTCAATCTAAAAAGCTGCAAGATTATTAGAGCAGTAGAGGAAATTGCCATTGAAAAGTAATATAACAGGAAAAGGTGATTAGGTTGGGGGTATTGTTTTTTACTTTTTTGTACTTCTCTATTATTATATTCAGTTAATCTGTTCTAATCTCTGATGAATTCCACTGAATATGCAATCCTGGGGAAGGCCACCATTTGAAGAATGCATTTAGCATCACTTCAGCTATTCATCTAATGCTCTAGGCCAAATCTGCGTATTGGCAGATCTGCAGTGGACCTCAGCCAGTTTATATACAGCTGAGTATTTGACTCAGTTGAAAGTTTGATTAATACAATATTCAGTGTTCTCAATGCAAAGCACATTTGCACAGAATTATCTGAAGTAAAACAGTTTTTCTGAGGGAGAAAAAAGGATGTGAGTAAATTAATTTTAAGAATTTAGGGGGGATTATACCTTCTGTTTACAAATAAACAGCAAGAAAATTCTGCTACTTATAATAAAGAAACATTTTACAATAATAATAATTGGAATAGGTAACATTAACCCAGTTTATACTAAAAGATTAAGGCTGCTATCCCCCATAACTGCATTCTACTCACTATTGTAAAACTGAAAAACCTTCTTACAGAATCATTAAATGTTTTTGTGAGTCCTCTACATGCTTTATCAGAGTGCTTTCCTTTGTGTACAAGGGGATAGTCAAGAACAAAAAAAAAACAAAAATGAAAAAATAAAGTATCACTTGTGCAATATTTTATAAAATAAAACCACTCATTATCAAAATATCATTCTGAATGACAATAACCTTCCTATTGTTTAGTGCTTTTCTTCCTTACACCTCTTAGACATGACTCTGGAAATGAAAAAACAAGGGCAAGATTTTAATGTCTGTTGTAATCTCGCTGCCTTTTTATTCCTTAGCTTCTGCTACAGCCCTTTGGAAAGTAAATGTCTAACTCTGTATTCAGGATGAAATAGCCAACTTCCTAATTCCATAAAGGGTCTGTAATTCCTTTATTGCACTACTCTGCAAACTGTCATTTCTGATTGCTGTTTTACATTGACCAGTTCCTTCCACTGACCTGCCACAGATAATACTTACAGTCTATCCAAAACTGAGCAGCTGAAACCTCCATCTGGAGGCTTTAAGAACTTAATTTCTGCACTGAATTTAACATACCACTGTAATCTAACACCATTCTTCCACTAGGCACATGGGGGTGACAACTCAATATGAAAAGCAAATATGATAATTTTCTGAGATTTTCTTGTCTAGTGGATTGTCACTAATTTCACCAAGTGAAGAGCATGTATTAAAACTCTTAATGCTTTCCAAAATTTTTGTACCAATAATTAATTTTCTTCTGACTTACACTCCCAATACGTTTGCCTTCCATTCCCTTTCAAAAGAGGAAGTTTAATAAAAACTATACTCTCATGTTGACATCACTTATAAGCTGAAACAGACGGTTGGTTTTGAGATTATTAAATCTCAGCTTTTAGGCAGAATAGAGAGAGAATCATACTTTATTAGCTATAAGGACTAGTTCAGGTTGCTGGATGCCTGTAATTTAGCTTTTTTGTCAGATCTTCACAAAGAAATGTGTCCATTGCTGCAAAAACAATTACTAAATAAGTTTGAAGACATATTTTTTTAAAAAATATTTCCCTTGCTCTCAAGAAAAACTATTAAGTTCAATTGAGTCCAATCAGTTTTCTTCATCTTTAAAACAGACTATAAACATGCAACTTCTAAAAAGTAGTGCACTAGCTGTCACCCACTACCTTATAGAGGAGCAAACTGCATAAAAGAATTTACTGAGTGCACCCGAAAAGAGAGAAGAGTGAAGTTCAGTAACAGTGTCAGAAATCAGAAGCCTTTTACACTGAGACTTTCCTGCAAATGCACATATCTGTTGCTGCAGCATTTTCATTATTCCTTTGGTCTGATCCATTGTCCCATGAAGTGAATGGAAATACTTCCACTACAGTCCTAACTGGAAAGCAGATTGGAAAAAGCACCTGCAGCCACACTCCATGGGAAAAGCTGGAACAGTCCCAGGAGCAGTAGCTGTGCAGACTGTTTGTCAAAGGAACATCCACGAATTCTACCACTACCAGACAAGTTTTCTGGGGCAGAAACTACAGGGCTATTTAATTAGGAGTACTTCTGAAGATAAAACAAGATAAAAATCTCTAAGCTGTCATCTTGCCAAGCTGTCTTTTGGCTCCTAACACTTGTTCCTGTGTTTCTTCTGGAAGAAAAAGCAAGGCATGTAGGGATGGGTCTATATGCCGAATACAAAGATCTTTGTTTTCATCAGAGCAAGCATGAGAATTGTGCATTTGATCCTCAAAAGCACAAGCATCAGCAAAGTAGGCCATTTAAATGTCCTTTCCTGGTCTGTAAGGCTTAACTGCATGTAGTGGAAGCAGGGATGGATGTACTATCCCAAAGGTGACAGTATTTCAAGCAAAAGGTTGCACCCAGTATCAGCAGACCTTTATCAAGCAGCAGAGGACTGCACTAACCAGGTTGTAAACTCCACTGATCTCCATTCTAGAACAAATCCAAGTCAGCCAAAGTTTCCTGTTAGGAACACCAGCTATAAGGTGTCATCTAAACACAGAGATGGCTATCTATTGCTTTTTGTGGTCTTTTAAATAAGGCTTGTTGGCATAAAAACAGGTAGTAATGGTGTTTTGGCCTGTCCAATTTTGCAAATTATTTTTTAAGCTATTCTAGGAGTAACACAAAATACTATTTCTAACTCCTTGTAGCTAATTACACAGTGTCACAACTCAGCTTCAATGCATGGCTGAGTAAGTATAGGAGAAGGTGGTCTGGCTTCCTGGCAGCTGAGTAACTCATCAAGCAAACAACAGCAATTCTCTTCCAACTAGGAGCTCAGTACAGCACAAAGAAAACTTAAAATCTAGGAGAGGATTAGGACAATATCCTCTAAAAACATTGGCATGGATATAGTAGAAAAGGAGAACAGGATGAGGCAGCCTTGAAGTGGATCACTAAGGGTCTGTTACAAAGATTAATAAATGCTGAGTTATTTTAACCTAAAACATGTTTATGGCAGTGTAAAAGTATAAAAATTAATCCAGCTTATGAGGCACTGTTGGACAGCTGCAACTGAGGCTAGTTTTTCAATGTCTGTAGTGCAGCTTTATTTTCCCTAAACACAGTAAATTCTCTTCCAGTGCAATTCCTCTATTATTGCTGTTCGGGTGCACTGGAATCATGACTCTGCATCCCACACATTCTGGCCTGCAGCACATAAGTACAGGCAAAATTAAAGATGTGTAAGTACTGGCCTGCAACCAGGCCCTTTGATAGCTTCTCAGTGACATTGATCATTCTGTCTATCAAATCTGATTACCTGCTGGGCTTGATCATAGACTTGCAGTATCTGCACAAGCACTCTCTTGAAGCTCAGTAAAAAACTTTATGTAGTAACTGCACTGTTTTTCTCCTTAATTTAAGCACAGACATCTTCTATGAGAGAACCATAAAAATTGTAGGGACGTGATTCAGACTACATTGCTCTGCTAGAGCTTTTTAGATGTGACAGAGCTGGAAAAGCTCCACTTGTGCATCTGCATTTACATCCACCTTCACAGATGAGAAGAGTCAGAGACCGCAACTACAATGCTGTGAGCTCACTGTTTAGAGAGCTCTTTCCCTGTTTCTTTTGTAAAAGGCAGCAAAAGCGAGATGTTGGATTCCTCAGAGAGCATTAAGTTTAGTATATAGGGCACAGGTGCGGAAGAAAAGTGTCTGTGCTAGCCACAAGCAATTTTTTATATTTTCACTCCATACTTAATATAATTAAGCTCAAAATATTTACAAAATCAAAGTTTTTACTCTGACACGTGTAAATAGCAAATACAAATATTAGAAGGGAGCAATCCAACCTAAAAAGCCTTTGAATGAATACCAGCTTTTCAAGTTTTCCCCAGATCTCTGTAATTGCCATATTTGAATACCAGTATTGTAAACTCACTAGAACTAGTAACTGATAAAAACAAAGAAACTGTATACAAGCACATTCAAAGTTCACCGTTTGAAGTGTAAGAGGAGGCCGCTCTAATACGGGAGAGTTCAAATAAGTGGATAGAAAGGCCTTCTTGCATAATTGGGAGCACGTGTTGCAGTTTCTTCATTTTGGCATCAATCTACTAAGAAGGTCTCCTATTTATCTTCATAATCCAAATGCCTTATCATTTCTGAATGTTCTCATAAAAAATAAAAAAATCAAAGAGAAAAACAACAAACCAAAAACACACACAAATAACACAAACCATGCTACAAAATCCTTACCTGACAAAGTAAAAAACCTTGTCTAGGGAACACCCATTAGGAGTTTATTTGACTTCATGTCATCTAAGCCTTAGAATGCTTTAGTTCTAACCTTCTGAACACCACTGAAAACCACATCGTGCTTTCTCAGTGTTAGCTACACATGGAATATGCAAGGTCATAACAGGTACAACAGAACACAAGCATTATAGGTTGTTTCGGAACAGTATCACACAAAGATTTTGCTAGAAATTTACTTATGAGGTGTGATTTTTAAATAACTACAAAATCCATTCAGAAATGAGGTATACTAATGACTTGGAGGAAAGCAATGTCTGTATGTCAGACTGTGCTGATGCAGTCCAGGGCAGAGATTAGTGACACAGTAGGAGAGAGTGATATCCTGTCTCACTCAATTCTTTATGTTTCCCTCTAAGAATTTCTAAGTCTAACCCTGAGCAGCTGGAAGGAGGTATAGTGACCTAGCAGAGGGGTCATGGTGGGGGTACAACTCTCAGGAGAGGGGCACTAGGAGCTCAGGGTTCTAGACCACATTCAGATATTCTTCATTGTCCACATGCACCAAAGCCACCTCCATTATTTCCCGTATTTTAGAAACCAAGTTGAACCATTCAGCTTTAACAGAATGGTTTCAGTTTTAGAATAAAACAAAGCTGAACAACTGAGGCTGTTCAAAAGAAACTCCTCTAAGGATACTGTGAAAAAAAATATGCCCCGTTTTCTGGGGGACAAAAAGTGCACATAGCAAGGTGCACTCACCCTCTGTAATCTTAACTAGAACAGCACCCAGGAAAGTTCATCAGCAAATTACATTCCCGAGCAGGTCTCATGCACTGTACAATCGTGCCATCTGCTGGGCAGAATTTTCCAGCGATCAGCAAAAACTTCTGAGGGACAAAGAGATGAAAGGGTGACAGGAGGAAAGGGAATCCCAGTTAACCAACCTGTCCCCACTGTGAGACTCTCTTCATGTCTGCTTCATTCCAAAAGCCACAGGAGAGGCTTTAAGCAAGAATAAGTCTTTAAAAGTCCTGCGTACAGCTCCTATGCAGTATGGCCAAGCACAAATAACAAATTAAATTAAAAGAATTCCCAAGAAAGGGTCTCATTTCTATCCCAACCATTCTCTTCCAACTGCATTCTCTCAATAACAAAAAAGGCAGATGCTCCAGAGAAAATGAGCCAAAATAAACTCGGGCACAGCAGTAATTTGATGGCAATTAGGACTGTCAAGGGCTCTGAAATTAAGGTTTGCTTTTAGTTCTGTCATCACCTCTCATGGCCAGACTCCTTAAATTTTCCAGGCTTTTCCTTTCTTCCATTTTATCATATACAAAAATATAATGCAGTGCACACATATGGGTACATAAAACATAGAACACACCAAGCCCATGCACAACAACTTTGATTCTGGAAGTCTTTGGTTAGCATTTTGGTTACATAAGGAAAATCCAATTCTGTATGCAACTTAGGCAAAATTATTTCCACTGTCCTCACAGATCTAATTAAATGATGCCAAGATTTTATCCATCTTTAGAAATCATCACATCAGTCAGCAAGAAATTAGTGGGAGGTAAGAGCATCCATTGTCTTTCCATTCTCCTGAACCACATGGCCATTCTCCCCCCTACCCAGACCCTCTACGGACCTCCAACACTCAGCACTTAACTCTCGAATCTCCATTTTGCATGTTTTAAAATGCACTACTTCTGAAATTTGAGTTCCTGCGAGTTAGTATCATTTCTGTAAGAGCAGGAATCCTTTTCAGATAGGAAAAATTCTAATGAAAAGGAAGAAGAAAGTATGTAAAAATTCATAAACTGAACCGGACTATCAGAGATGTGTTTTCTTCTTGTCTGTGAGGCTGCAGAAGAATAAATTAATCATGTCCTCTAAGATCTCTTCCTTATAAAAACATGTTTAATGCCTGTGTCATATGCCCCTGAAATAGCAGCTCCTGTCTATACTCACATCTTTTCTATCACGAGGTTGTAATGAAGATCCTCCATTCCCCTGGGTAACTTAGAGCAGTCATACAATAGCTGTGTTGTCAGTGTCACATCGTTAAGTACTGATGAGAAAGCCACTGATGGAGTACGTGAAGTACAATCAGCTGCTAACTACAGCAATGAAGACCGTGAGTTTTAAGTGTAGTTAGGAATGAGACATTGGAATCCACGCCCATAGCAGAAATACATAACATATGCAAAGTCGAGTAAGTTGAACAGGTAAACATGCAGACATACATATATGGATTTAATATTGTTATGTGCATATAATATTGCTGATATGGCAGCAAAATAGTATTTTAAAATTAATTATCTTTGACATTGTGAAATTTATATAAAAGATTTATACACACATATTCACATGTACATATAAATAAGACATATGTTAATGTATATGTACATGTACCAAAGGTGTTCAGATGACTTCCCATTACATATTGGAGATCATCAGTTATATATATATGTGTAACTGATATATATATATTGGAGTAAGTCATCAGTTCAGCCAACAATTACACCTTACCTCACAAACGCTCCCTTTAGGATTATGTGCATCCCTCCTCCCTTTGCAGCAGGTGGCTCTGGTGAGACGGTGGGTGCCGACTTCCTGCCCACAGGGGCACACAGCTCTCTCACACAGCCAGGCAGGACTCCCTCCCCATTGACGCCTGACACCTCGTGACTGCTGCACTGCTGCCATTAGTCAGTTTGCTGCACACACAGCTTGGCCATATCCTTTGCCTTCCACTTGCCAGGCAATGGCAAGACCCACTACCCTCACTGCCACCTCATACAGGCTCACAAGCCAGTTTAAGGGGTGTGGGAAGACAGAGAAGGTCCTTTCTCATTCTCCATAGGGGCTCTGGGGTGCACTGCTTGGACTTGACAGTGGTTGAACCTGCAGTAACATCTGGTGCACATGGATAAAGATCTTGCTGTTGGACAACACCATGTCCCTCTCCCAAAATGCCCTGTCTTCCTGGGTGAGCTTTGCCTTCAAACAAGCACTGAAGTGTTTATGATGGAAGGTTCTGCTTTGTGAACTGATTCCCGTTCAGCAGTTGCCTCACCATCACTGTCCTGAATGATTCCTGCTGTTGAAGGACACCTGTCCAGTTCTCCCCTCCCCTTTGGGGCCAGCACTGGTACTTATGGTATCCTTGCCTGAAATGCCAAAGTAAATGTAAAAAACCTCCAAGGAGAGAGCCCACAGCCATGAGATGATCTCAGAAACACATGGTGTCACACACAGATCCCAGACTGTCTCAAACACCATATTTTTCCAAACAATCCAAAACCGCATAGCAAAAAAAAACATGTGGACATACCACAAATACATTTGCGTAGTCATGAATGTCACATTGTGTTATCAGAACTACAATGACTGATCTGGTATAATTAATTATCTGCCTACTTCTAAATATGTTCCATGAGATGTGCATTTGCCAATGACAATTCTTACTGATGGTAAAAGTCAGATGATTCTTTCAATCATAACTAATACAGACACAAAAACTGACTCAGCAACACAATTGTTTGCTTGTTATCTGTGATTCCCTCTCCATATGGCAAAGCACCAAATCAGAAGTTTCACAGCATTGCTAGTCCATGCACGTATCTTAACAAGGAATAAGTAGTAGAATAGTTGGCATTTTAATGGAAAACCCAGTTGCTGAAGTCATGAAGAACTCCACTGGTTTAATATTTATCTACTTAAGTGTATTTTCAGACTTTGTAATGCTAATATTCAGAAGGCAAGTGCATTTTTTTCCAAGTATGAATACATCATCTGTAAAAAAATATCCTCACAAGAAGTGTTCTAAGAATTATTTGTTGTTTTCAAACATTAAAATGCAGAACTATGCGTGACACATCTCATCACAGTAGGTATCCAGTTGATATAGTCTCTAATCTTAATAAAGACATGACTTTTTAGTGTAACAATTAGATTTCAAAGAAAATGTATAAGCATGGTTTTTTCCTAAATAGTTTTTGTAATACACAATTTCACTGTTTATAACAATTTACAAATTGTTATCAAGACTCAAATACTGATTAGGCTAAAAAAAATTCTACCCACAATACATTTAGATATGGTTTATATATATGCTATTGCTGGATCATGTAGTGTTTATACTGAGAGGCTGTACAATGAAAATTAGAAGGGTATAAGCTTTCTTTTGAACACGAAAGAAAAGTAGCTCACTAATTTGATTCCAAGTCTTGAAGCCTTAAAGAAACCATAACCAACAAATGACAGCCAGGTCATCAGAAAAGTCCAAGAGGCTCAGCACTACTGATGATTCACTGTGAAGAAACTCGAGTTTTCAGTGGTAAAACAGCCTCTGTATTATTTACCTGTGATAACTGGGGTCTAGCCCATTCTGGCAAGTACATGCTTAACAAGATGGGTTGGATGTCTCACTAGTGCTTAGGGTTTTGAAGGATTAACATGGAGGGAGGAGGATTGAGTCCTTTTTTGTTGGTGAGTTACACTATGAAAAATAAAACAGTTTAATGGATAGTGAGCACAATACCTGTCAGATTCAAATCCCACTATATCCTCAAGTGTACAAGTCAGTAACCAGCTCCATGCTGTATCACAGGCTGACCAACAGATGGAAGTGAAGTTCTCCTTTTGGATCTTTGCTTGCAGTGAAACTTAAAAGAGAACTGAAAGGTCTTTTATGCTGTTCTAGCAAAGTGAAGTGAAAAATACTCACAGCCCAGCCATGTGCTCTCAGCCACATTGGCTGTGTGGCTTTCCACGTGGACATCAATACTGGAGGCATGGTCCCATCCCCCTCCCACCAACAAGAATCAAATAACCCAGTGAGATACAAATCCAGGCTCTCAGCTCATCTCCCCAGGAAGCCTCTTCCAGGGTTTGGCCACCCTCTTGGTAAAGAAATATTTCCTCATGTGGAATCTGAACCTCCACTGATAGATGCAGCTTTTAACCATTCCCAGAGTCCTGGCACTGGCTACCAGGGAGAACAGATCAGCACCTGGCTCTTCACTTCTCCTCCTCAGGAGGCTGTATAGGGCAGTGTAGTCACTCCTGAGCATCCTTCCCTCCAAACTACACAAGCCCAGTGCCATCGTCTGCTCCTCAGAGGACATGCCTGCCAGTCCCCATGTCAGCTTTGTTGCCCACCTCTGGATGTATTCAAGAACCTTCACACTTCATTTCCAAGTGGTGGGTCTCACACAATACTCAAGGTGAGGCTGTGCCAACACTGAATACAGAGGGATGGATAACCAACTCTTTGGACCGACTGGTGAAGGTGTGTCTGGTGCACCCCAGGACACAGTTTGGCCCCTGGGCTGCCTGGGCACAGACTGCTGACTGATACTGAGCCAGCTGCCACCCAGCTCCCCCAGACTCCTTTCTCCAGGGCTGCCTGCCAGGTTCTCCTTACCTCATTTAGGTTTGTGCCTGGTGCTGCTCTGTTCCAGATGCATTTGGACTTGTTAAATTTAGTTCCATTAATCACTGCCTAATGCTCCAAGATATCCACATCCCTCTGCAAGACATCTTGTCCCTTGAGAGAGTGAGCAGCACCTCCCAGTTTGGTACCATCAGCAAATTTGGCAATGGTGCATTCAAAGCCTGCATCCAGATCATGGAGAAACATATTGAACTGGCCCCAGAACTGAGCCCTGCGGAATGTCACTGGTGACTGGTGACCAGACAGATGTAGCCCCATTCACTGCAACACTTGAGCTCTGCCCTTCAGCCAGTTCATCACTCAGTGCACCATGAACCTGCTCAACCCATTGTTGGACAACTTCTCCTGAAGGATGCTGGAAAGCACAATATCAAAAGCCTTCCTAAAATCCAGAAAACGTACATCCACCACATTCCCTTCATTCACTAAGCAGGTGACCTCATCATAAAAAGACATCAAATTAAACAGAACTTTCCCCTTGTGAACTCAAGCCTTTGTGAGTCTTCTTCATTACCTGTTGGTTTCTGCAATAGATCCTGGTTTCCAAATGTCCAGCTTTAACAATAAACCTTTCTCTCATGGCCTTTGTGCACTGAAGCATATCAAGGTTAACCTTAACAAAGCTTATAGTTTTACTACTTTTCCCAATCTATGTTCCCACAGGAGTTGCTTATGACAGCTTTTTTGCTATGTTCTGGCTAAAAGTTATTTAAGGCCTAACACACAACCTATGATTAATTAAAAATAAGGTTAATTAGGACCATTAAAAATTTAGAAAAGTTATATCATTTCCAACAGTGGGACCCACCATGAAGTAGCCCAGGGCACCGACACACTGACAGTGCAGCACTGGATCTACGTTGGTGACTCTCTTCTGCTTGCACTCTTTCCACCCTCTCTCCTCCACATCCCCTCCTTTTCTTTCCCCTATACACTTAATCTTAGAAATAAAGCAGGTACTGTTTAACTGGCATTTGGTCTCATTTGCACCTTAATTTGGGCAGAAGACTTTAACACTGGATCATAACAGGCTCTCCCACCACCTCAGCTTTACATTTCAAAAATAACACATTTCTAACCCTGAAGTACTCTTGAAGGTCTACAGCTCAAGAGCTCCTAAAACCACCAAGCAATTTGTCGGACATCAGGATTTCTAGAGTATTCTTGGTAATTTTTCACTTCTCAAGGTCAGCATTTTTTGTTGACTATAAAAGTATTTTACATTTTCCTTAATGGCCTGTTTGTATCTGGATCTTCCACTTTTCAATTTTTTCCTATGTTACTGCTCTTATGTTAACCTAAATGAAAGGCAAATCCAAGTCTTAACCACCCATACTTTTACTAGAGTGGAAATAAGAAAAATCTATGCTGATGGTATTTAAAAAAACCCAAACCATTAAATTCCCACATATTCTATCTATTCACCATATCCATCTTTCCCAAAACCTTATGCCTAACTCTGTAGCCTTCTTCTTTCCAAGGCTCTAGTTCACATGTTTTTCCACAGCATGCCACACTGCTAGCTCCCTCTTATTACAGCCTTGTGGATAGCAGGAAATATTCTACATGGGTTTAAGGAAACAAAGGCCTTAAAAAAACCATCCTTAAACATTTCTGGAATTTATCCAACATGTCCAAACAGAGATATAACCGTCCCCAGAGATACTAACTCAGCCTCAGCTACTGCTGCAATTAAACATGGGAGGAACGGGTAGAGATAGGCCAAAGTCCTGATTATTTAGATGCACATCCCTACAACTTTCCTTCCACCCCAGAAATCACAATTCATAGATCTACCACAGTATTAATTTTCAAATATATTTGTCAGCAACAACTTGTCTAGTTTCAATACAAGAACTTGAAACTGGATTTTTCCATGCAAGCATCTACCATTTTATAACACACTAATCAGCCCCCCAGCAACAACAAACAAACAAAAACAAGAAGAAAAAAAAATTTTAAACCAAAAACCAAACAAAGAGGGGAAAAAAAGTCACCAAATCAAGCTTTCGAAACATTTTTACACTCCTGCACTTTTACAGTGATTCTATATCAAACTCACATGGGATTTTTTATCTGTCCAATGTTTTCTAAAAATCTTATCTGTTACATCTCAGTAACATCTTGACTCTGAAAGTACACTCAGATAACCCTCCTGAGAAAGCAGTTCTTTATAAAAGCCTTTGTGTGACTAAGCACACAGGAAAATGTATACTCAGACTGAATGTCACTCAGTGAACTGGACAAGGGTTCAGGCATGAATGTATTCCACATCTAACAAAGGTATCAGAGATACCACCAAGAGAAATTGAGCTCTTCAACATGTTATTCCAATCAAAGCAGACATGAAAGTCCTAAATAATGAAAGATGACTAAACACCACCATTGCAGACATTCAAACCATGTTTGTGCCACTTTTTGTAAAGAATAAGTATAGGTGGGTCCAAGAAGTAACAGAAAAAAATAAATGTCATATCTGGATGTTCTCCAATTAACTAGAGAGTGTGAAATCACATATATATTTGACAGGAACAAATTCATATACACTTCTCAGTGCATGTATATACCATATATTGTTGCTTTGTCACTATGTGACCAAAATCACCTTTGGGGATTTTTTTCAAAACTGCCTTCTGAGAAAACATACTGACACATACTAAGCCAGATTTGCTCATAAAAAACCTTAACAGACTTCTAAGTGCTATTATACCTGCTACTTATTTTGGTGAGAGACTAAAGTGATCAAAAGTTATATGAGTGCTCCCACAAGGACAGTGATTTCATCTAGCAGTTCCTTTCATGGGTTGTCCTTTCCTGTCACTTGGAGCAAAGCATGTTTATATATTAGAGTGTGACTGAGCTTGCTATAGCACTAAGGTCTATGAATGCATTTTAACTATTTCTATATGCAGGGAGAAGTTTGCGTTGCTGTGAAGCTTCCTGGTGCAGTTTGAGGCCCCCCTCTCATCACTTGCATATCCTAGGTATAAACAGTTATTATGCACCTCAGTGGGAGCTTCACAGAAGCTTGTGAACAAAAATGTTCTGAACAAGTACTTTAATGTACAAATCAACATAGATATGTTTATTTTTAACGCTGTATTTTTCTACTGCAGTAAGCACAAGCATGCAAGTTTCCTGGACCAATTCCATTCCACATTTGGATTTCCTGTCCACAGTGCATTTCATCCAAGTTTGTTTTCTTCCATTTTCTTTCACACCTGCCATCTGGTTTACAAACAAATAAAGACTTGTATGTAATACAGGTAGTGAGAGGAGAAAGCCTGAAAGTCAGATTTGATTAGACTGAATATGAATAGCTGCAAATATTTTCAAAAATGTTGAGGACAGTATGTGCATAACACCCAAAAAAAAAGTCATTGTTACATAAAAAGTCGATTCTGCTTTTGAAATGACTCTTGAAACAACTCTACCGAAGACATTAGAAGTTTTTTACAATTATGAAAATGTACTTAGGGGATTTTAAAGACTTAGTTTTTTTAAAAGTCACGCAGGAATTTGAGGTGAATTTGTAAAGACTGCTTACCTTACTGGAAGGGCACAAGCAGTTAGTTGCAACCTCGAACGACTTCCATAAAACACTGCCAAAATTGTGTAACTAAAAAATCTTCACAGGGCAAAGCACCAGCTGTTTGTGGGTCATAGAACCATAGATCATAGAATTATTTGAGTTAGAAGGGACCTTAAAGGTCTTCCCAAGGGCAGAAAGATCTTCCACTAGATCAGCCCAACCAACCTCACCTTGAACACTTCTAGGGATGGGGCATCCACAGCTTCTCTAGCAACCAGTTCCAGAGCTTCACCACCCTTCCTTCTCTAAACTTACCCTCTTTATGTTTAAAACCATTACCCCTCCACCCCTCATCCTCTCACTACATCACCTGATAAAGAGACACTCCTCATCTTTGCTGTAGGTCTCCTTTAAGGCTGCTTCTCCCTGGAGCCTTTGCTTCTCTAGGCTGCACAGTCCAAACTCTCTTAGCTTCTCCCAGGAGAGGTGTTCCAGCACTCCTACCACCTTCATGTAGTCAGCATGGCTTCATCAAGGGGAAGTCACCCCAGATCAACCTGATAACCACCTGTGATGAAATGACTGGCTTGGATGAAGGTAAAGCAGTGGATATTGTCTTCCTGGGCCTCAGTATGGCCTTTGACACCATCTTGTGCAACACCCTCCTAGACACAGTGGGGTAGATGAGCAGACAGTAAAGTGGATTGAAAGCCACCTGAATAGCTGGGTATTGAGAGTGCTGATGAACAGGAGGCCAGTAACTAGTGCTCTACCACAGGGGTTCATACTGGGTCCAGCCCTGTTTAACACGTTAATCAGTGACCTGGATGGATGATGGGGCAGAGTATACCCTCAGCAAGTCTGTCAGTGACATAAAACTGAGCCTGAGAGAGTTGGGACTGTGCAGCCTGGAGAAGACTCAGGGGGCAGGTCACCAATAAATATGGGGAAGGTGTGAATAGGACAGAGCCAGGTTCTTTTCAGTGGTGCCCTGGGACAAGACAAGAGGTGATTCACACAAACTAAAACACAGGTTACCTTCTAACATCAGGGAACTGTTAGGGTGACAGAACTACCAGGGAGATTGTGGAGGCTCCATCCCTGGAGATACTCAAGCTGTCTGGGAATGGTCCTGGGCAAACAGCTCTAGATGGCCCTCTATGAACAGGACACTTGGACTAGATGACGTCTTTAGGTCCCTTCCAACCTCAACCACTCTATGATTTGGCAAATACTAAAATTTTAAAATTGGTCCAAACATTTCTGCTTTATGAGACATTAGATGTTTTCAAAGGAAGGGAACAGTTCTGGTTTGATATCCCTTGTAGTGACATGTAATGCAAATCCCTTCTCAGTTATTCAGCAAGCTTCTTAAATTCCCTAAAAACTCCTCTTTGCCCTCTTGCTAGTCTGCTAGATTTGCTAAGTCTCCTGCAAGCTTCCTGTTTCTGACTTACAATTTTAAGAACATCTTTAGCTATTTGCTCTTGCAGTTTCCTTTGTGCTAGGGGTAAACAGCAGAAGCATAAGAGGGATTTAGTCTGCCCATCTTGGTGGCCCAAGTTTTTTTGTTCCAAGAGTTTACTGCTACAAATATTTGAAAAAATTACGAGGCAGAAGCTAGTGCTCCTTTTTTAAGGAGTCTGGCTGTTCACTTAAGAGTACCTCCAAAGAAATTTTTTCCTGACCCTTTCAAAGATAAAAACACTTAAGGGCTGAGTGCTGACTTGTTTAGCCCTGACAAAAGAAGAATAAGGGACTTACGGGGGGTCAGAACTCTTGCTATAAATACCTCAGGGACAAAACAGTTATTCATGCTAAGAGACAATGCTGGCATAAGAACAACTGCATATAAACTAGTTGTGAATACATCTACGATGAATACTGAAAGCAGATTTTCATCCACTGGAGCAAACAGACCCCAGAGCAAATGCACCCCATAGAAGCACGAATGTGCACAATGGCACTAAAGTTCAAGGACAAGAGTTTAACAGGAGTGATTGGACTCTGGACACAGAAGATCCATTTTACTGTTCCATCCTCGTCATCTGTTCCACACTACAAACAATTCCAGTAAAAGACTAATACTTTTCATTAATAACTCTGTTGCATTACATCCATGATGAATAAACCTCAAAATGGCCTGCAGTAGTGAAAGACAATCAAGCACACTGAATGAAAAATTCCTGCCAGGCTATCCCTCACAAAAAAGGCATCAGCATGACATACCAGAGTTCATCAGTCTCCAAAATAATCCTGATAAAGCACAAATAGAACACACCCTTCAAGGTGTGGCCAATGCACTGATTTTGCACCAATTTCAGCTAGGGGTGAGATTTCTCACCCCACCCTTTTGCTCCTCTGGAAGGTTTTTCAGCATAGTCACTTTGAAGGCACAGTTAAATGGGTCCAGAACATGACATCATATTCTTCCTTCCTACTGAAATATGCAGTGCAGACAAAAAGTACTTTCATATCATTATAACCACAAATTAACTAGGAAAAAATCATATGCTTTAACTGACTTGAAGCACCAACACAGACTCACGTGAAGTCAAGTTCTTGAAAGAGATTTCAAATGTTTCTTAAAACAAACCCCCAGCACACAACCTATTCTTAATTCATGAAGAACATTTTGCTCATTAGCTGGTTTTGAATCCCAGAAGGGAACTTTCATTCACAACAGACTGCCGTGTAACATCGTGCTGTGGATTTTCACATTTGTAATTTTATTATAATCTGGCAGAGGTGTTATCTGAAGAGCAAAGAAAATGACTATACAAAGAATTTATAGAACATTCATTTATATACTGCAGACCTTCAGATGCTTCTTTACAGTTTAAAGAAAAAAGTAAAACTTTTCACTAGCAGGAAAAGCCAAGGAAAAAAAACATTCAATTTTTAATGATACCGTTGGATACACTGAAACCATTTAATTAAAAACATGGCTTTTAGCATTTTTGTAGTTTAACACTGTATGATTATAGTAGTATATTTACTAACTACATTAATAGGAGTCTGGCTAAATACATGTGACAACTTGCTGCCATTAGTTATGAAACTGCACATACACATCTACCAAAAATCTTGAAAGAAAGTGCTGTATTAAAGATTTAGTCTCATATTTGCCATGAACATGTAAGTTCCATGAACATTTTTCTACATACTCTGCATAATGGTACATACTGAACTATTTTGCTTTGTGCATTTTTTAATTCATTAAAAAGCAAAAGCACGTGGCACTATACCATCCAAAGGAATGCATAATAGATAACCTCCCTTAGAAACAGGGTAACTTCTTTTTTCCCACTTACCAAGTAGAGCTAAACTCCCAGGAAATACCACCAGGAGTGTCAGCATTCAATCCCTTATGCTTTTGAATTTAGCAGACCTTGAAAAAGCACAAGGAATAAAAAATAAGGCCCTTAATGGAAATGAGAATACATGAGAAAAGACATTTTATTTTCAGCCCAAAGGCCAACACTTGGTGTCTAAGAAGACACACTAAAATTTAAGTATTATCTACAGAAGTGAAAAAATATAGTAAAAAATTCTTCCGCATTTCAATGCTCACAACACATCAGATTTAAATCTAACTGAGACTTAAATCTAATTGAGATGTCAGCTGAAGAAATTCTCTGGGCTTCAACTGGCTGACTAGATTAGGCAACTGGAATCTTTGTACATCAAAAGCGTATTAAAAGAAACTTGTCCTCACATTTTTTTAAAAGTAGCAAAGCTCCTGGAAGTAAGAACTGCATTCTCTTTTTGGATGGTACATAAACATTCTTTAAGTAGTATACCTCTGTGCCAGAAGAAGAGAATTATTTGTAACAAATCAGAGGTACTTGCCTTTGTTGCTTCAATGGTAGCTGCTGCTCTGTGGATGGCTTCACCCTCCTACAGACATCCAATGCCCACTGTTACTAATCCACCACTTTCTGGTCCAAAGACATTACATTTCAAATCTTTCTTCTCTTTCCCTCTCTTCCCTATCCCCTTCCTTTTAAAAAGCATAAAGTTATCTACACAAAACTCATAGTTACACAAATAATTCGGTAACACTTTGGCTATGGTTACTGAGTTAGGCATCCATGGTAATAATGCTTCAGGAAATAGAGAGCTGTTAAAAAAAACAAACATCATGTTTTATACAGGACAAATGTAGTTCAAATTGGTGGAACCCTCTTAGAATATAGCCCAACCAGAGTTTCTCATTCCATTTAACCATTACTTAGTGGATAAAAGGATTCAAATCTACAAGTGGGATAGTTACTCGTTATTCCAGTGGCTCACACATCAGCATGTCATTTTATTCCTCAGTTTATTAACAGAATGTTGACAGCCATGTAGAAAGAAATGGAGGCAATGAAACTTCTCAGCACTTGCCACACTAAAGCTCCTTTATTATTCTCCTTTATTCTCATATAAGGATCTAGCACTGCTCTTTTTGAGTGAGTGGGAATTACACAAGAGACTTGGGAAGCTTACTCTCCTTGTGCAGGCTCCCACTGTAACCTACTGTATCAATTTCCTGTAAAGTTAACTGGCAATTTCTTATGCATTTCCATTTTCAGTATGTTTACAAAGATACAGAGATATGTACAAGTGAAATGGGACACAGTAACAAAATAAATGCAGATTTCCTGACTCAAGGAATTATAACTCAAGAACAGTTCCTCCTGATTAAAAAAAAAAAAAAAAAAGAAAAAAAAAAAAACCCCTCAAGAATCCAATAAAAATGGGGCAAAAGAATCTACAATTATTAGGTTGGGGAACAAATGTTACTACCAAATCACTATTGCAGAGACAGAAAATGGGATGTATCTTGCCACTGTAACACAAAAGAAAAAATGCCAGACTTCATTGCCTCTACAAGTTACACATACCTTCACTTACACAAAATATCTGAGGCGGCAAAGCTCAGCAATGGTCTAGATACAGAATTATCTGTATGACATATCAAGATCTGATATCTACTACAAATAATCCAGCACACATAAAAATATATAAATTATACAATTTTCCTCTTTGTTCTCCCCTCATTTTTATCCTGTAATCATTAAAATGCAGAATCTTCCCTGCTTGGTTCTTTGTATAAAAACAATACAAAACTCCCTAATTACAGAACAAATTTCCACACTTTTTTTTTTCTGTTCTGCCACTTTTCCCTTATTTAAAAATTTTCAGAGTTAAACAACTCAACCTTCTTAACTCCAAATGCAGAGCTATCTTCCTGAATATTCCAGCTGCCACTCCTTTCTTACCAGAAATCAACCTGCACAAACCTTCCCTTCACATACATCTTCCCGTCTCCATTCAGTTCCCATCACTGACCACAAAGATGAAGGGAAGAGCAAATACCCTTCCTCAGATGATCATTCTCTTAAAAGCATGTTTGCAAGGCCTGCAGCTACCACTGATGCAACCACGGCAAGTGTGTTTGTGGAGGTTATACACATTCTGAACAAAAAAAGTAGCACAATGTAATAAGTATTTCTGCTCCAGTAAAGGATGAGAAACAGCATGTGAAGATATGTTAGAAACCCTTCAGGAGAAAAGTTTTTTTATTTATGCTTCATTCATGTATGGGCTACATGGGTTTGGGTGGCACCCAGCTTCTTCTGTTTTATCCTCTGACGTAAAACGAAAGAAATGCTTTGTGAAGTCAGATGCATCTTCAAATAAAAGCCTGGACTCCTGCAAACACAGTACACAGACCATCCTCTGCTTTCCTTATTGGGAATTCAGACACGGTTGCTGAACAGCCTTTCTCCCTCTCACAGTGACTTCCTTCAGTGAAGAGCTCTGAATCAGGGATGAAAAGGCATCAGACCTTCTTCTGGGATCCAATCATGACCTTTGATACAAAGTTCACAATGGCACTGGCGGGTTGCTCTGGGTCGTGCTCTGCGAAGAGGTGGCACACGTTGTCCGTGGCACTGCCTTGCTTCCTGGCAACAAACCCAAACACCCTGCAAGGGCAGCAAGCAAGAATGTCACACAACAGACACACAGGCACCAACTCTATCTTCATAAAGATACTGCAGAAACCAAGCACACAAACCACACTGCCTCTGTTCTGAGGTACAAGGTCCCACGTGACTGCTGAACACAGTGGTCCTGAGACTCAGGGAAGGAGACTGTCCCCTTCCTTTGACTCTGCTTGTTTTCAGAGACATGCTACTGACCATTGGGATATATTTAATCTGATTCAATACTGCTGTTCTCTTACCTGCCTTGGGAGGGACATGGTGTGGTGTATGAGGGATTGTCTAAAGAGAGATTTTTGAGGGACACACATCTCAGTGGACAGAGTACTGGAAAAAGGACTTAGGCCATCTATTTCTTCTTTTTCACTTTCCAGAAATAAGTGCCTGACCTTCTCTGTTTAGGTTATTTCTTTTGGTTTAAGGGCGACAATGACATTTGCCTTCAACAGAAAATGCCTTGCAATTCACTAGTAATTACATATTTATGCCACACACTAATATTACAAGGAGTATTTTCACACTCCCACAGGGTGTGTTTTTTTTAAGGTATCAGTCAAAGTGAGACAAGTAAGCATGTGTTAGAGTAGCAAACAACTCTTTTGATTTCTGAAACCTTAGTTGAATCAGAGACCTGCAATCTAAATTAACCATGCTACCGCTGGTCCCAGACATCCCACCATCACCCACCACATAATAAGGCCTTGACTTGCAGAGGTGCAGATGAAGCAACTACAGTCTAATTACAGTGAGCTGAGAGACTTCTGTCTCTGAACAGCAGCCCTCCCTTCTACATCTCTGACAAAGGTCATTTAGAACACCAAGGAACTGATCAGCTTAATGATATTCTTAAAATATTCGGTTCAAGGAGACTCACACAGGAATCCACTTACTTTGCAGAAAGGCCATCTTTCATCCATCTTGTCCATTAAGAAAGCAGTAAAACAAATCAAATGGAGAAATAAAAATGAAAACTATGTTAGTTTTTGGTTTGGTTTTTTTTGAGGTTTTTTTGTAATGGTTGTTTTTTTTGTTTATTGGGGTTTGGTTTTCTGGTTGGTTACTTGGGGTTTTTTTTTCATTTTTGGGGGTGGTGACGTTAGGATTCTTTTTATAGATCAATAATACAAACAATACATTAAAAATACTGCTTATCTTCCTTACTTTCTGTCCTGTGGATCCAAAGCACAGAAAATAACAGTATTGACTGAATAGTGTCGCCGAAAAAAGAGTCTGGATAGGAAGAAACAGAACAAATTTCAGAAAAACTAAAGATGCTGAAAATTTTAAACAACAAACAGATCTGAAAAATAAATTATTTTTAGTCCTAACAATGACAACATAACTCTTTTTGCTACCCCTGAATGACTTTGAAAGCCACCTGAACTGCTCCAAGCAAATACATCCATACTCAAAATACTAACATCAACTTCTTGAACCACAGGAAAACTGAGCCTCAAGCTAAGAAAAAGGACTAGGAGTATGAACCTATCTTTTCTAAAAACTGGCCATTTAGATACCATGTTAGTGGCACATGCAACTTCTTGGAACTTGTGAATAACTTGATTATGTTTCAAAATATACACACTCCAAGGCATTCCAGTTTAAGGTTCTGTCCTTGATCTGCTACAAATGCTTGCAGACCCCATAGAATTAAGAAGTCTGCCACCTTTTTTTTTTTAACCTGTTGTCCCTCCTTTGTTATTGTCATTTTTCAAACTGAAAGCATTTGTAGTAGCCTAAACAGCATTTAGCACAACATAAATATGAATTAATTTCTTATCATAGTTTTTTAAAGGCTATCCAAAGTTTCAAATAGTGGAGATACACAGGATCTGCTTAACTCAACTCTGTTCAGTGATACTGGTAAAGGATATCAGGAAGATAAATTATTTCACTGAATAGGTTCAATATCAAATGCTGGCAAAGCCATTACTTTTCCTTTTTATAAGAAATAACAAAAAAATTCCATGGCAAAATGACTTTCCAGAGGTAAAATACCCATGTGCAACTAATGTCCATAGTTTCAGCTCAACTAACGTCCACAGCCCCAGTCCTACAGGCAGCTTACACTGCCACCATCGTGCCTTAGACATTCCTAGTTCCTCTGAGAATGCAGAATTTGCCGACTGTAACTAGGAACATTAAATGAACAGCAGCCAACATTTTCTGGGGACAGGGCCAGATATTCTCTTCCCATCTGTCCTTTGCTTACTTTCTTTGATTATCTGTCAGTGTGATTCCCTGTGCAGACACCTTGAAATGCACCACGGTTGAGACAGGAGAAGGATCTTGCAGCAGTGTCAGGCTCAAGGCTTTCTGCACTGCCTGGTAGCCTGTGAGGGACTCCATCTCCACAGAGTTCAGGTACCAAACATTACATGCTGTAATGGAAGAGGAGAAGGACTTTGAGAGGTCATAGGCCTTTTGCTCTCCCTTTGTTTTTAATATTGTTATAGTAAAGTTGATGACTATATTTATCTATTACCCACAGATCCTGAAATTTAAATAAATACAAGGCAGCACCAGAGAGTACATCTGTAGGTACAACTTTTGCTTTTAAGTTCAAACACATCAGCCATTAAGTTCAAAACACATATTTGCAGCACACATTCAAACATGTTTCATTTTC
Source organism: Formicarius rufipectus (assembly GCA_013399695.1). Lineage (NCBI taxonomy): Eukaryota > Metazoa > Chordata > Aves > Passeriformes > Formicariidae > Formicarius > Formicarius rufipectus. The sequence goes on from VXAU01006055.1 coordinate 162,506, forward strand.
AAATGCTATTCAAACTATATTCAAAGGAAACCATTTACTTGTCTTTTTCAGACTGATGGGCCAGTAAGCATTTTCCAACGGTATTGTTGCCCCCTGTGATGAGAACTTGACCCTACTATACACCTTCCTTAGTTGCTTTTGCAGACTTGTGACATAGTTCATGAGCCTCTGCAAGCACAGGCTGAAAATATTCTAAGTTCATCAGTTATGACAGCAATGTCAATGCTTAAAAATTAGTGTTCTTGAAGAAACCTACATATACTTCATATCCTCATGAGACACATGTCTGGAAAGCAAACACGGGGTTGGAGAACTTAGGAGGTGGTTGCAGAAAACAGAAAGAACCTGGTACATATCCTCACTGTGCCCTTTATGCTTCTACACATCACTCTGAATTTTTCTGCTCCATTTATACATCTTCCAGTCCAGTCTAAGCCTCAGCTTCTCCCATCCTGTAAGATACAAACTTTGGTGACAGTCAAATGCAAACAAAAGGTTTAACAGACCTGCACCCTGCTTGAGGAGCTCTGCAGCTGAGTTGGCAGCAGTTTGTGGAGAAGTTGCTGCCATCTCCTCCAAGGGATCTGCAAACACAAAACACAGGCCATGTCTTGTATGGACTCGAATCAACAAATCAAAGCACATGGTCAGCTAGGAGATGAGCATTTGTAACTATGATCTCATCCAACCCTTGGACAGAAACATGAAACAATATTGTACCTGCAATTATGATAATTTATGTGGGGTTTATGCTGCATCAGGATTTTTTACCTCGAGCACTGCAAGGTGCTCCAATCTGTTTCCCTGACAGCAAAAGACATAACTACATAGGTGTATGCTGGAGGGGCACACATGATGCCACATTAAAACAGTACTTACTTACAGCTATACTCCCTCACTGCAACCTGAAAATACTTTAAATCTCGTTTGATTTCTATAGCTTACACTAATTTCTACATAAAGATTTTCTGTTACCATGATGAAGTCAATTACTATATTTTCATTCAACATAACGCTCCTTCCTTCTTCCATAAGTAGAAAAAAAACCATCTGAACCTTAAGATAGCAGAGGAATGTTTGCCTCCCAATTGTTTGTTAAAATTAGCGAGAAAACCATCCAGCAGCATGTTATTTCAGTTATAGAAATGCATCAGTTATATAAAAACATCTCACAGCTGCATTTAGCATGATGTATGCCATCTTTCAATACACTCATATGGGGAAGAGAGTCACAATACAGTCTTTGACACTATTCACATGCCTGGAGTTATAGAGTAATCCAGATGCTTTGAATACTCCAGGCACTGCATCCTGTCATTAACCACAGAAGATCATCTTAAAATGTGTGATCAGATTGGATTAAAAACTAAATCCAAAATAAAATTGCACTATGGCATGTTTACTCAGGGCAAGGCAAACGTTTCAGTCCTGCACCTCTGGCAGACAGAAATCTTCATTTTAGGTGCAGAGAGTAAGGAGAATAAGCCCACCTGCCACACTGTTTTGCCATATAAAGAGATCTCTTCTCACATCTACCACAGCATATTTTTGTGCTAAAATCGTTTCATTACTCTATCATTAATAAATCAAATGCTATTTTTGGACACTGACATACCATCTTTAACAAAAGTTTAATGAGTTCAGTCAAAAACCACTAGAATGTTTAACATTTCAATAATGTATCTGGGGTTAACTTTATGTGGGAGAACATCAGACAACTGTATTATGGGCCAAGCATTAGCATCATTTTGCTGTTGTCTAAAAGTGGTTTATGAAACCATCATAACCAAAATTAGAATTACAATCCCACAAAGTAACACAGGCTTTTGGATCATTTACTTACATCTGAACCTGTGTTAGTTGCTATGTCCTTCCTGCTGGTGTCACACTCAGGGCACCTTTTGCTCTTAATTTACTTGCCCTTTGGCCACCCAGACCTGAATGAGTGGTTAAGCCTGACCATACATGGACATAGTATCATATTTAAGAAGTATATTTGTCTTCCTACATGCTAGATCACTGTGTGGATTTCCATGATGTGTATGTGTTTATGACTGAAATATCACAATACTAGTATGTTCACAACTACTCCTTGGATAAGGGTTGTCACCAGTACTGAAGAACCACTTTTAAAGCACAGCTTCCTTCCTGGTGCATTTCTGCTTAGCTCTCAACTTGTGACACATTCGCCTGCCTTCAGACACTGACACTTTGAAGCAGAGCTTCAAAGATATACAGAAGGTATATCTCTTCTGTACTTCAACAAGCATACCTCTGTCTGGGATGAGGAGCTTGCAGGGCAATGCCAGTGGAGTGATGGAATGCTGATACACCAGAGCTGTCAAACTCCCTGTGGACAGAAAAATAAGAACATAGGCACAGTTAACTTGCTGGACAGAAAGAATGCATAAGTTAGGTTTGCTTTCAATTATTTATAGACCAAGGGCCCCTTCTGCTTCACTCTGAAAAAAAAAACAAACCTCTCTTGGCACCAAGGGACCAAGAAGGACCCAGGATCTTCTTGGGTCAACTTTAGTGTATTCATGTTTCCCAACACTATCCTAGTTGGATGATCCTGAACTCATAATCACAATCATACGCTCCCTTTCCCTGCTTAAAAACCCTGCTTAAACTCTAACCTAAATGTCTTTGTTTCAAATGGAGAAAGCACAAACATGACAAAACCAGTAACATATAGTCAGTAGATTCTTTTCAATGCTCTTAACTTCTGCTACATAAACTGTAGTAAAATCTTATGAAGATGGTAAGAGCACAAGAGGCTACTGTTCTGTTATTAGGGAGAGAAAGAGTGAGTTCTACCTCTTAACAGTTTCATCTTTATTGTGTAGTGTCCTGTCTACACACACCTCCATTTTGTACTTCTAAAAGTATAAAAGATGGTCTAGGTAAAACCTCTTTCATTCAATACAGCAGTGAGGTACACAGCATTCTCTATTACATTATTCCTTTTTATTCAAAGCCACTTTCGTCATTTGGACTTGGCTTAATTAAAATAGTTTGACAGTAATCACTGACATTAGCATATGAAACTACTCTGAGCAGTGAGAGGAAGGCACAATATTCACTAGTCTGTACAAAAAGCCATCCTTCAATCATATTTACTAACAGGCATCAAATATGCTGGAGAAAAATCCCAGTTAACCAAAATGAATCTCATTTTTACAGTCTATCAAAAATCTCTTTGAAAATGTAAAGATTATCCACTTCTGCAAGGGTCTTACAAAAATGAAAAGAACAATGATTCCAAACTACTATTCCTTCACTGTCTTACCCAAACAAGTGTGTGATAGTGCTGTCCACCTACTTTGTGAAGCAGTTTGGAGGCTGTATACATTGAAAGACCAGGAGATGTTCAAACTAATGACTGGTAGGGCTACCTATGTACAGGTACTTCAAGATAAGAAAGGAATGAACTAAATGGTTTGATTGGAAGTAAGTCTCATATGAAACACAGACAAGCTTGAATCCGCCTTTACTTTAAACAGGATTTGTCACTTTATTCTTGTTAATTGCATGGTAAATGGCCCTTCTATGAACGTATTGGGTATACAAGCCAATACATACAATATACAAGCCTTGTAGCAGGGGGTTGGAGACTTAGGGTTAGGTTACATCCAAGCTGACATCCCCCACCTGTAGCCTCTGGAGGCCCTCACACTGGAGCAGATGGACATTTTCTGAAGGAAAGCACATACTGGAACACATACTGAGAGCACATACTGGAACACGTTTATTTTTTTAAGTATGGCAGACCCTGGGGAAAGGGATGAAGAAGCAGAGGAACTTTTCTGCAATGACCATACACCACTCACCCTCCTGCAGTGGGCATGAGGAATCTTGGGGAAGCAGTGAAATTGATTTTGGAAAAGGGCAAGGATAAGTGTTATTTTCATACTTGTCTTTGTTTCTCATGTTAAGGAAACCTCCCTGTCCAAACATTCAGAAGCCCTCTGGCAGTCACTCTCTCACCACATGAGTTGGGACTGAGGCCCCTTTGCTGCCACACCCCCCACACTCACAGTCAGACCAGCTGTTTCCCACAGCAAAGTTTCAGACATCCTAATGCTTAAAATAATTTAATCTCGGTGCAGTAGTAACATAACAACTCAACCTGTTTGCCTTCAGGAGGGACCCTGAACAAAGGAATCCCTGAGCTTTTATACTCTCACAGTCCAAGTACTGGAAAGTCTGGGAGTTGTCAGCTGGTGTCCTGGCTGAGCCACAGGTCCACGAGTCCTTTATTATGCAAAGGCCAGGCAAGTCATGGCATCTTGCCTGGGGCTTCTGCCTCCCAGAGCTCAACCTGCAGCTGGCACTGCACCTGCACACCCAGCTGTCTGCACTGAATGTGCTCCTCAAAATCCCTCTACTTGAATATTGATTTTAATTGGGGAAACATTAATTTTCCCCAAGCTGAGTTTCTTTTGCCCAGCAACTGGTTAGCATCTCCCTGTTTTCATCTGTATCCACGAGCTTTCTCATCTGACTTTCCCCTCCTGCCTCACTGAAGAAAGCAAATGAGTGAGCAGCTGGGTCTGCAGGTGCAGTGTTTGGCTGTTGAACATTACAGGTAATGTGCTCCCATCACATTACATTTGGTAGGCTAACACAGCAAAATGTACTTTGTGAAGGCATCACTCTGCTGTCATTTTAGCCAGCTTATATACAGTAAAAATGTCACACAGGACAAAATAAGGCAAAGGTCCTGAATCCATAAGGACCATAACAGTGACCTAGGTCAGCTATCTGCAGGAACATTGGCAGTGGTAGACAAGTTCGACTGCTTGAAGCCTGGTCACATGCACCTATGCAAGAGCACCCTGCACTTCTACTTAAGGTAAATGTGTACAAGGCTCCTGTAACCCTACAATGGGTTCCTACAGAAGTCCTCAGGACTTGAGTAAAGTATTCTCTCATTTGCACTCCACCCAAGTCAGCACTGGCAAACTCAAACTGTTTCCATTTTCTCTGTCCCTCTGATGCACAGCACTTACCAAAATACGGCTCGTTCGGGCATCCTTTCAAGCGTACCCCCTTCTGAGTACATTCAATCAGAAAATGCCTTACAAGTTCATTTGACAAATCTCCAACTGTGTTGAAAAAGAAAGCTCATGAAAAGAAGCAATGAACAGACAAGTCTCACAAATTAGTCTGTCTTTATGAAGCAGTTTTTCCACATTACCACCAAATGTTTTACATATAGCATGCAAAGAATACTGACTGACTCTGCTGCAAAATTGCAAGCTGTAGGAAAAAGGCCATTTTGCAACAAACAAATAAGCAAATAGCTCACTTTAGACAACCAGAGGAAATGGTTTTATATTCATACATCACTGACGTCCAAAGATACACTGGTATCCAAAATGTCCAAGCATGGACAGACAGGAACAGAAATTTGGAAAATGAATGATTGGAAATGCTGATGGACTTGCCACTAAAAGAAGTTGTATCTAATGTCTAAAGTATGAAAAAATACTCCAATTTCCAGTAACAGTTCTGTTCATAGAACTTTTCCAGATGGAAAAAACAGCAGATTTAACAAAAGCAATGATGCCAAATCTCTGTGAATTTTTAAATTTCAAAGTATTTGCAGTTTTATGCTAAATTTCTGCTCCTGAAAACAAACATTTAAATGAAACACTGAGGTTTCACTATATTTATAAAGACAGTTCTTATCTCCGGAATTGAGGACAAGCCAAAATTATTATGTTGGACATAATGAGGAGATTCAAAGTCCAAGAGACATGTAAAATTCCCTTGATATTGAGCATTCTTTTAAACATATACATACATATAATTAAGACAATTATTTCTTGAAAGAGGGTTTCACAAGATTTCACACCTAACTACAAACTGAATCCCCCTCCAAATAACTACAGGGTTACTTATAGCAAGGGGCCAAAGCTGTCCAATCATGCAAACTTTACCAAAAAAGTCACAAACAAAACGCTCCCTTTGATCTAGTAGGGAACACATCAAGGGTTGACTTTCAGGCTAATAGAGATGAACACATTAATAAGGACATCAGAAACTTCTACGCAAGCAAATATTAGAGAGATCACTTTTTCAAACAGTTTAGTGTTTGCCATTCAGCCCTCACAAAATGACTCACATAAAAGACTGCAAGGTATGTGGGAAAGGGGAGCCTAGAAGAAAAAACCCTGCAGGAATTTGTGCCTTCTGCGATGAAACAGTGGAAATCAAAAAAGCTAAGTATCACAAAGTGAGAAGTGGAAGAATATACCACTTGCCTTTGATACTACTAACACAAACTGTCTCTTAAAGGGTAACAGAGTTTGAACTTCTATGTCTTCCTGGACTTCACTGATTTAAGAAAAAATTACTAAAAACACCTACAGTCAACTCTTAATTTGCCTCCTTGTTGCGGCTATCACCACCCCACCACACCTCTCTTGTCTCTGTGACATTGAAGTGGTTCTGCTGATGTTTACTAGCAATAAAAAGAAGGACTACATCACCAATTGTTAAAAGCTGTTTCAAGACATGAGATTGAAACAGAATTTGAAAGTGTTACTGTAACAGAGGTGGACTGCTAACCTTGCCAGCCAGAGTGAGCAAACCCAAAACCAAAAACCCCAGACCAACAGCCAAACAAACAAACCAACCAACCAAAAGAGACAAAACCACACAACCCTTGGAATTGTTCCCTGTGTTCTCAGTTGCTTAGCTCACCAGCTAGCATGTACCACAGTAAGTTCTGTAAAAGAAATATAGTACCAACAAAAATTACCCCACTACCCATGTGGTAGCACTAGTGGAACCAAGAACACACAGATAATGGATGCTGAGCTTCCATACATCCATTAATGGTTTCTGTACTTCTCATTTTACCTTTCACAACCATCAGGCACAGATCATACCTGGAAGCACTGAAGCTGGTAGAGTGAGCATATTTCACAACTTCTTTTAAACAATTACCGTCTTTCTCTAGGGAACCTCCTCAGATTTGTGTCTGAAGTACAACTCTCTGACACCAAAATTTTGGGGTCAAAAATATTCAACCCTCAAGCCAAGACAAAACTTTACATGGTGGTCTGTGAATCAAATGCAGCCTTCTGATTGCTAGGGAGGACTAACTACTGGGATGATACAGATTTTCTATGAGATTGAGAAGGTACAACACATGCACAGCCACAATGAACAGGTATTTCCAAACCATGGTGAAGCTCCATAGTGCAATAGGCATCTTATCCATTCTCATTTAACAAGGTACCAAACGCAGCCTGCATTTCAAGTTGCACTTATACCAAGAGGGAAAGATTCCAACAGATTACCCAGTAATAAGGACTTCTTATTATGTATGGCTTGTTTAATAATATATAGAAGCCTTAAAATACCTTTCTTCAACTGCAGCACAGAAGGAGGTGGTGTAGCAACTTTCATTGCTAGCCCGTAGGCTCCCCGGAAAGAATGACTGTCTCGAACAATGAATGACCCGGGTTCCTTGTCCTTGAGAACAGCAATGGCTGCAGGGGATTCCAGGAAAGAAAGAGAAAAACAGTTCATGAACAATGCACATACACAAAAAGCATGGAAGTGCAAACCTATAATTAATACAAGAGTAAAAGATCCTTTTCTCTGTCCCCATTGCTGTAGAACAGAATACAATCAACCACATTTGGGGAACCCAAGTGGAAACACCTTGTCCACATTTCACAGGTACTTCTTTCAGGAGAAGCCTGAAGTACAGATCCCTACTGATTTTTAAACTGAGTAGGGTGTTCAGGTCCCACCAGGATTCCTTCAACCAGGGAAAGAGCAAGATGATTTCTGTTTAGATTTTGTCAACTTGTTAAAAGCATTACAGCCTGCACAGCTCTCTGTAATTCCCACGCTAACCAGACAGCACTGTTTCTGACTTCCTATTCAGCTTCAACAGGCAGAACAGATTCGTTTTCATCCACCACCAAGTTTCTGTCCCTGCAAAGCAATCTCACTCCCTCAGTAGTTTTAAAGCAAAGGAAGGGATATAAGTGAATATTCTGCTCTTTGACTGTCCAAGCACTGAAATATTTCACATCTACATTCCGGGATCTCTTCTGAAGTGTGATATGAAGATCTCCCCAGGAGGAATCACTTGAAGGGAAATTGCTGCTGTTCTGCACGAGTCTGCTGCAGACTTTGAAATCTAGTAGCCCAAAATTTTAAACTTATTTTGAAAACAGACAAAAAGTTAAAGACTGATCTTAATAAAACCATTGCACTTTGCTTCGCCTCCTGCTCCCCCATCTCCCAACACCATAAACCCTTTTTAGAAACACTTGTGTTTGTTTCTAGAATTTCTAACAATCAGCAAGTCTTCAGAGAAACCCTAGAAAAAGCCCAAATTTGATCCTGGACTCTGTAATTGTCTGTTTACACAGAACATGGATATTATGCATATAGGGCACAATGCCAAATTTTGCAAGGCCTGAGCAATGATTACATCATAAACACGTAATTTTTTCTGTGAAAAATAGGGAAAGTAGCAAAAAAAATCAGGAAAATGCAGGCATAATTGTCTTTTCTATTAAAGCAAGTAAAGCAAACATGGATACATTCTGTTCTATTCATCTGTCAGATGGTGCAGGATAAAAGCTTTTTTTACAAAAATGTCGTGTGCTGAGAGGATGAATACACAAAATCCTGCAATTCAGCAGTGGTCACGTAACACTTCTAAATACACAGGGAGACAGAAATAATTTGTCACAGGAGCATTCTATTAAACAAAGAAAAAAATAACTAATTCCCCCCCTTCTCAGGAACAGTACCTTGAAACACTTTTTAAAAGGAATTTCACTTCCAGAATGAAAAGAGGTCTCTTAAAAGGTTGGGAAGATTTTCATGTCATTTGTTCAAGCAGTTAGGTTTATGACCTACTCCCCTCCCTGGACATGCATCAAGTCAGAAAATATTCCTCTGTACATTTAAAGACTCATTTCTCATTATAGGTGGCGACCAGATATGGGGAAGGGGATTGGAGTGAAAGGACAAGTAAAACATAATTCAAAAATTGTTCATGTTCTTTTTTCTATCATCTGTATTCACCTGAGGGCATATTTACCATTACACAGTAACATCCTCACCATCTGAGAAACTAAGTTTGCCAATAGCTGAAGTTCACACTATTTTGGTTTAGTAGGAACATCCTTCTCAATGCAGAACTAATTAGTAGTTTTTCCTTTCTGACAAGCCCATTTCAAAAATCGCAGTTTAAGATCCTGCCACAAGTCATTAATCATAATTCAGTCCAGCTTAATATTACAGTATAAACACAAGCACAGTCAGGCCAACTACATTTGCAAAGCACCCCCCACTCTTCCTTAGGCACTGCTGAAGGGACAGGATGGTGGGTCACAGAATCAGAATGGCCTCGGTTGAAAGGGACCTTTAAGATCATCTACTTCCAATGCTCCTGCTGCAGACAAGGACATCTTTCATCAGGTCAGAGCTTCATCCAACCTGGCCTTAAACATTTCCATGGATGAGGCATCCACAACTTCTCTGGGCAGCCTGTTCCAGAGCCTCAGCATCATCACAGTAAGAAACTTTTTTCAAATATCTAACCTAAACCTACTTTTTTTTCAGTTTGAATCCATTCCCCTTTGTCCTGTCACTACATGCTCTTGTAAAAAGTGCCTCTCCATCTTTCTTGTAGAATCCTTTCAGGTACTGAAAGGCTGCAATTAGGTCACTCCAAAACCTTCTCTTTTCCAGGCTGAGCAAACCAAATTCCCTTAGCCTTTCCTCAGAGGAAAGGTGCTCCATCCCTGTAATTAACTTGGTGGGTCCCTGTCCTTCTTGTATGCTGGATTCAGTACTCAATGTGCTTGTAAGGATATATAGGTAATAAAAGCTTTCTTCAGCTCATTCAATAATACATCTACACACAAACGCACTGTATCTGCACTGTACACCATAAAGATTCTGTTCCATGGAAGTGTTATTTCATGACTTTTAAGAAATTATGTCACTTCCAGCTCACAACTGAAATTCAGCTTACAGGAGGACTCGTAGATGAGGATGCTTCAGCGATAACTTCCAGCTAATAAAACATTCTGAGGTCATGCCAGAACAGCATACATACTCAAAAGCCTTCTGAGAGCAGACAGTTCTTTGGTATTGATTCACACTTATGTGCCATTTCATAATCTGGAGCTTCCCAATAAAAGACATTGGCAGCAGCTACCACAGGTAGAACTAAATTACTTCATACTCAGTTCAGCTAGACTAATAATTTGTCTGATTAACTGAGAATTTTTAAGGACTATTTGACTGCCCTCCACACTCAAATTCAGCCTTTCAACCGAAGAAATTGTGAGGTTGTCTGTGGCCCTTTTAGGTTTTCTATTTCTTTTAGACATCAGGTAGGTACCAAAAAAAAAACAAACAAGAGTTCACCAAGTAGCTTTTCAGTGAATGGATATGCCAGAATATAAGTCAGGTGCTATACCTTGTTCTCGTGAAATATCTGGCTTATACCAGAACTTGGACGTATCCTGAACAAATTTTACAGTCACATTTGTTTCAGTTGGGTTTTCTGTAAAGTAGAAGGGAAAAAAGTCAAGAAACTTTTTAAATATGAAAGCATTTTTACTTTTCTTTCTAACTTCCAATCACTTTAACTACTCAAAAATCTCATCACTAGGACAATTTAGAGACACTGAGCTGTTTCAGAACCAGAAAATACAGTAATATATGATACACTACACTAAGATTCTGAAAGTGTGTTTGAAGTTTCATTTTGCAAAATCCGCAAAATATTAAAAACTCTGATAAAGCTGTATTAAATACACACTTCTCAGGGTCCAGCGAACACACATCTACATTTTCAACTATTCTTAGCACAATTCTAAAGGGTGCAGAGAGAAGCCAGCTCTTTTTAAAAGAAATTGGACTCCACATTACTCACTCGTAGTTTGGCAGCTGAAAAGGTAGGCTGCTCTTGGCTGACATCTAGAAAGTGCAGGAAGAACTCTGCAGCCTCGTTTTCTAAGTAATACATCCAAAGACAGTGAACTGGCACCACTTACTGCAAACATTCAAGTCCTCTGTGCCATTTTCATTCCACCTCTTTTTTCCCCCCTCTTTTCTTTCTCTCTCCCACTTTTAAAATTCCCTAAATGCTTTTTATAAACTCATATAAAATCTAATGCATTTTGCATTTCTCTGATGCAGAACCTACCTGGCACTGAGGAAGGGCTTAACATTTTTGAGAAATCTGGGAGGACATTTGGGAAGGGAATGCTGACTGTGCTTCCACTGTGAGGGCTAGAGAAGCCACTTGAAGAAGGTGACACGGAGGCAAAGGAACGTTCTCCTTCAGAGGACCTCTTCTTCTCTGGAAGAGGAGGTTGAGCATGTAGGTTCCCTCCATGGTGCTGCTGAACTGCACTGTTCTGGCTATTGTGTCCAGAGGTCACTGTATGAAAGTTTTGTGTCAAAAAGCCATTGTCCTCAGCACTTGTCACTGATGAGCTCAGGGTTTTAGGAGAGGTGCTAGCATTGGCCATGCAAGTAGCCTGTGTGTCCTCTCGAGGAGAGCTACTGCCCCTGCCACTGTAGCTCAGGTAGGCACGGGCACCGCTGCTGACAGCATGTTCCTGCTGTGGTTCTGCTGGTGAATTCTCCAGGTTGTTCAGGGTGACAACTTGAAGTCCTGGAGTCTGGAAATGAGATAGGAGAGAGACATCTTGCATGGTGTTTGAAAATTCTGAGGGCACGAGGTAACCTCCCAGCTGCCTGGTGTTTCCCATTGAAAACTGATGCGATGGGGAAGCTTTAGGGCTGCTTTCAAGCCAAGGACGTTCTGCTGCAGAAGAGCTGTCAGAAAAAAAAAAAAAAAAGACACAAATTGAACACAAAAACTGAACAACAGCCAAATCATTCCCTTAAAATGTCACTGTACAACCCATACTTCTGTAGTCATTGAAAGCAATGAAACATCACATCTAGGACAATATCTCAGGATGCTCTTTGAAAACATGCCAGACCGGGTAATGCAGCCGGTTATCAAGGGATTCCAGTCTCACCCTGACACTCCTTTCTTCAGTGTAGGTTATTATGTTCTGCCTTATCTCACCCTCCACCTAGCCATGCTGATGGGATAGTTTCTGAGTCTGCACTGTAAAAGAGTCCATCAAATTAATGACAGTCAAAATACTCCTCCTTCTCCCTGTTTGAGAGGGTTACTTTTAACACAAATCAGTTTAGCGAGGCTGTTGGCAGCATTGCCTCACATACAGTGGTCCTGGAGAGCTGAAGTTCTACCTGGAAAATAGCAGCAGGAGGCAAGGATTTCTTATGCCAAAGCTGCCATCAAAGGCAGAGGCTCACAGAAGGAACCTGACACGGCCACACCAGTTCTTACATGCAGATTGTCTTATGATCACCAAAAAAAATAAGAAACAAAAATGGGCTAAGGAGGTAACTGTGCACCATCACACAATAAATTAATAGCTATGATAAAAGCAGAGTTCACAAGGCCCATCTTGCAGACCAAGATTTAATACAATTTATATTAAAAAATGAGGCAGGTCAAGCCACTGATTTATTTGACAGTGGAATAATTTTGATTTATAGAATTAAATATTTCAACAGTAAACATCAGATTTTTCTACTGGGCAACTATTCTACCTATTCAAGTGAAATATAAATAGAAATTCCTTCTAAACAAGATAAACTAAGCTGCTGATGAAATCATCTGATAGAAATTTGCCTCCTTGCTTCTAAAAACTAATGTCCTTAGACTGCAGCTGAAAAATATTACCAACATTACAAAATCTAGAGTGAACAAACCCATTATGATATGCAAGGGGGAAAGAGCTTTCTTAAAAAAGAAAGGATTTTTAATTAAAAGGGAATTGTGGACATGGATGCCAGTACATTTGAACAGCTCAAAGTACAAGGGCCATAAAGAAATCGAAGGGAAGCAAATGGAAGAAGACATTGCTGCAAAGGGAAGAAAAAAAAAAAAAGCTGTAGCTATCTGCTAGATGAAATGAAATACGACAGAAAAACATTTAGAAAGAAAGGAACAAAATTTTCTAGATAAAGTCTGAAGTAGGAATGTAAACCTGATAATAACTCCATTGCCTGATAAGCTTTTAATACATATCCACTTGTTACATTTCCTCCTCTGCAGCAAATAGCAACATACTTTGTGGAGTCTTATGATTCACATTTGTAATCACAAACCCAGAACATTCTTTCACAGTCTCAGTACTGACTGAAAATAACACCAATTAGATTGGAAGATAAATAAAAGATAAAGAGGTGACAACATACTTTAAGCACTCGCTGAGAATCTGACACACCAACCAACAGCATTCCCAAATACTTACTGTGAAAAAGGAGCCAAATAGCCAAGAATAGCATAATCAGCCACAAGGGAATGTTGTTGCAGAGTGACAGAGAAGGTAACCTCATCAGGTGTAATGTACCACCTTGTCTATTAAATAAACATAGGGGACAACTTACAATGCACTGTTATGGTGTTCTGAACCTTCAAATAGTAACCAGGGACTCTGTTTGTTGCTTCATGCCATTTCTCAGCTTATGCTGGAAGCTCCTTTGGACAAAGATTACTTTGTAAATTTATACTATTCAAGCTCTGGTCCAGAGCTCTGCATGCTTACCACAATACAATTATAAAATAATATCTCTAAGCCTGCTGAGCAGTTGAAAGGGAGTCAGCTGTACACCACCAAAACAAACCTGCTGACATTTGACTGATTAAAAATGCATGGACTGCAGCAAGAAAGTTCCCTTTCTCTCACATACAATTTATTCCAAGGTGAAATTTCATGAACTGGTTTCAAGTAAAACATTAGAGATGCTGATTAAGCACGCAGAAAAACATAAATGAGCTTCTGCTAGCACATAACATAACTGACCTATAAAATCCTATTTATTTTTGTCTTCCTCTTTATCTTCAAAGCTAATTGTGTCCCTGACATGTAAGTAACACCTGTGGTAAATCCCAGCTGGTGGGCAACATCAACATTAAGTGTCACAACCAAACTCGAAGTCCTTGAACAAAGCTCTTCAATGAACACGGAAGCAAAATGTCTCGGCTGGGAACCACAGTAGCAAGAACTACACAACAAAGTATCTTTTCCTACCTTTCTGCCCCTGGGATAGGACTGTTACTTGAAACAGTACATGAAGATGCAAAACAGCGCTGAAAGGGGAGATCCATCTGCATGTTGGCCCTCAGCAAAGCAGGATTAGTGCCCACAGTGCTGTCAGACATCACCATAGAGTGGTTAATGGCTTCTGTGTAACTTTGAGATTCTGTTGCAAAGAAAACAAAGTAAAACCAAATTTTAAAACAATACGCATTTTTACAGACCTGGTCCTGAAAGAAGCATTTATAAAATGTTCTCGTTTTCTGTTCATAAGATTATAAAGAAGACTTGTTGTTTGTTTGAGCACTAACATGTAATTCCACAAAATCATGCTGATCGCTGCAAATATCCAGCAGGTCAAATGGCTGACGGAATAAAGATCACAGACTTGCAACACTCAAAACTGTTTGATCAGTTCTCCAGTATACATTCTCCAGAGGAGAATGGACCCATCTGTTCCAAGGTGTTTAGCATTCCACAGTCCACAGTTTTAATCAGGTACATCTAGTCAAGTGTCCTGGGGGACTAAACACACCCTTTGCAGTCAAACAGCAGAGCAACAGAAAATTGCTAATTGTGGTTCTGGCCTGGAGAGTAAATTTTTGCAGTAGCCAGGAGGGTGCATGACTAGGACCTGGAGGTTGCTCTATACCACCTCAGGGGCAGGGGGAGGAGAGTCTTTTCCAGGGAGAAGGGGTTCCCTGCAGTCAAGTCAGCATGGTGAAGGGAACAGTGGGATGGCACCAGTTCCAACACAAAGGGAGTGGTCAGGGCAGTATGGCTGCAGATGGGTCAGGTCAAGTTACCTGGTGAGCATTCTGCATGTTAATCACTCCCTCTTTTGCATGCTTTTGCTATTTCTGTTGTTACTATTCATTTTCTTATTTCATTGCTGTTTCCAGTAAATTGATCTTCTCTCAACCTGTGATCTTCACCATTTGTGCCTTCAATTCTCCTCTCCAGGGGGGAGGGGGAGATGGAGCAAGTGAGCAGCAGAATCGTTTGGAGAATCTCACAACATTTAGGGTATTAATTCAGCCTGCTCACTTGCTGAATGAGGCAGAAGACCTGGTGGATACAGACACAGAAAACACTGAGGTACACACAACCTTCTTTAGTTCAGTCTTGACCAGTAAGGCCTTCAGGAAACTCAAGCCCCCAAGACGACAGGAAAAAATCTGGATCAAACCTACCTTTAGTGGAGGAGGACTAAGCAAAGGAGCACTAAACTGGATCTATTTAAGTCTATTGGGGCCTGATAGGTTGTACGTAGAGCTGAGGAAGCTGGCTGATACCACTGTCAGGCCACTCTCAGTGGTCTTTAAAAGGTCTCAGTGATTTGGAGAGATTCCTAAAGACTGGAAGGGAGCAACTGATATCTTCAAGAAAGGTATGAAGGAAGATCCAGGGAACTGCAGGCTTAGCTAGCTTAACCTCAGTCTCTGAGAGAGTGATGGAGCAACTAACCATGGAAACCATTTCCAAATACACGGCAGAAAAGAAAATGATTGAGAATTGTCGGCACGGCCTTACGAAAGGGAAATCATGCTTATCCACCAAAATAAACTTCTTCAGTAAACTAACTAACCTAGTGGCTAAGGGAAGAGCAGTGGATGTTCTTTATCTTGAGTTTAGTAAGGTGTTTATCATGGTCTTTCATAACACCCTCATAAACACGCTGACAAAGGGTTAGGTAAGTGGACAGTGAGATCTACTGAAAACTGGCTCAATGCCTAGGCCCAGAGGCTTGCAACCAGTTGCACGACGTCCACAAGAAGGCAAGGCACTAGCATTATACCCAGGGGCTAATACTAGGACCAATACACTTCAACACCCTCATTAACAACCTGGACGATGGGGTGAAGTTTCACCAGCAAGTTTGCAGACAATAGAAAACGGTGAGGAGTGTCTGACAAACCAGATGGTTGAGCTGCCAGGGGGGAAAATGGGCCAAGAGAAATCTTGCATACAACCGAGTGAAATCCGAGGCACCAGTACATGTTGGGGGCTGACTGGCTGGAGACGGCTCTGTGGAGAAGGACCTGGGGGTCCTCATGGGCAGTAAGCTGAGCATGAGTCAGCAATACAACCCCATTGCAAACGTGGTCAACAGTTCCCTGGGCTGCCTCACAAAGTGTTGCCAGCAGGTCAAAGGAGATGATCCTTCCTCTCTGCTTAGCATTCGTGAGGCCACATATGAAGCTCAGTGCCCATTTATGGGCTCCTAAGTCAGACAGACACAGCTTGCAGTTTTCAGGTGTGAGTCTGTCCACACCACCGAGACATACACATAAAGCACCTGTAAACTATTTTCTAACAGCTTGCATACAGCACCCAAGTAACTGGTTTCTAAATTGACTGAAATCTGAACTACATTCAATTATATTGGACATAAATACATAAATAAGACATAGTTAAACAGAAGCATTTGGATGAGGAATAATATGACTGCTATTACTGAAGAGCTTTATACAGCAACAGTTTCATCCCCTTCTTTACAGGTACATTTAAACAATCAGTCAAGTTCTATTGAAGATTATATTTAATTATTCCAAATTAGTCTAAAAAAAAAAAAAAAAACAAAACTACCATCCATTCACATAAGCCCAGGCTCAACTATTTTCTACAGCAGAAAAGGCCAGGCACTATGATACTACAAATGACTGTGCATCTGAATAGCTGCATACTCCTGAATAGTCCCACTGACCTCAGCTTTGCAGCACTGTAATCCAGTAAGACAATCACAAATGAAACAATCTCTAATTAGTGTCTCTTGAACTGATACACTTCCAAACCCTGAGGAAGGGGGGCAGAGGGGAGACCAAACCCAAACACAAGCAACCAAAACCAAACATAAACAACAATAACAATATACAACAAAAAAACAACCAACCAAAAAAACCAACACAAGATAGTTACTGAACAATTCCACTCCTAAAAACAGCTAAGATCACCCTAATGCATCTTTTCCATAAGGAGAACTTTCTAACCTAAAAACGAGAAGGCCATGGAAACATGTCTACATAAATCTTGTTTTCTCTTCGACTCATGGCAGAGCCTGGTTCTGCTATTATTTGAATGAGGAGTATGCAAGGTACTTAAAAGAAATGTCTGAGATAAGAAAATCTGCAACTCAGTGCCCTAACTATAAACCATCTGAATTCCTCACATAGCACACATACTGACCAGAGCAAAGATTTAATTGAAGGAGGGAAACAGAAAAGTGCACCTCTGTCTTTTACTATACCCATTACTTTAACTATATCCACAAGAGTTATAAAAGTGAACTTTAAGGAAATACTGTAGAAATGTGTGTGGTGTGGAAAAGCTAGAGAAATCTGAATCCCTGTCTATCCACTAGATCAGCTACATTACATTCATCCTGGTACTGATGCAAACAGCCAGAAAGGCTGGCTGCATAAACCCATGACAGGCCATATTCCTACTGATATCAGTAGTGCTTGTTTACACATATATTACAAAGATTGACTGTTTATCCATGTATTACAACAACTGATGTTAAGCTCTGACCAATGATTTCAAATAGAAATAGAAAAAGCCAATTATTTCAAAGTAGGTTGGTCAAACTGATGCTGCATGTCTGAAGACTACTGGAGTCTCCAGAGAAACACAACTCTAACCAGGCTAAAAGCAGATCAATCTCCAGAGGTTAGCATCTGTCAAAGTATCTTAACTGCAACTGCCATCTCATCTCTGCAAATAAACATGCAGATGCTTCCCAATTATACTGCAGGTTAAGGTGACTCTGCTACTGTGTGGGAGAGGTTAATGAAGGCATAGGCATTATAATCATAAGCTCAAACTCCATATGCTTGCCTGATTTCAGTGCCTCTATGTCTGATCCTCTGATACCAGACTGCATAAGGGAGACACTGGAATCCAGTTACCAAGAGCCTGTGGGCAGGAAGAGGAGTGGCACTACTTCTGAAATTGCTTAAAATCTTCTCCCACTCTAATGCCATCTCAGCTATGTGTATAAGAGTTAATTTAAAGGATTCACACAGCAAATTCTGCTCCATCTTCCACAGCACTTTCTTGAAGAAAGTGATCAAGACTTGATTCTTCCTTGTTTCAGGCCTTGGACTGTTGCTATTACCTTTAGAACACACTATGCTGCAAGAGAGAAGGACCACTCAGGCTCACAAACGCAGCATTTCTTTTCACCCCCCATTTTCACAGGTGTCAAATCCTAAACAAAGAGTGAAAAGCCACTGGCAGCCAGACGTGTCATCTGCAGAAAGAAAACAAATGCAGTACAACTCTTCCCAGGCTAGAAACAAATATATCTGAAAGGCATTTCCCAAGAAAGTAGCTTTGTTTATATTTCAATTAAAAACAAGCCTGCTGGATATTTCAGCTATGTCCTCTCCATTGTCTGATGCTGAGTCCACACTCACTGGTCAGCTTTTAACCCTTTATCTCACAGAATTAGTAACTGTGCAAACTCTTCACTTTTACAGGATTTCTATATGCACAATATGAACTACCCTGGCACATTTGATGCAAAGCATCAGTGCTTCTTGGTGCAGACCCCTACCATGTCATTTTTAGCTGTGGAAACACTGACAATGCAAAAATGCAGCTCTCTGCTTCAATAAGTGACATGACAGAGCCAGGATCATTCATGTTTGTGTCTCTTTTTGAAGCCAAGTCAGTCCTACATTTACAATCACTGCTCAACAACTTTACAGGCAGAACTGGACTCTTTGCACCACATACTATTGAAAAGTGACATTCAGGAAGGAAATTAACACTATTGTGCCAACACACAAGGCAGACAAATGTCCAGCTCACTCTTCTACTTGGCAGCAAATACTTATAAAAGTTGCAGGTTTCTTTCAGCTGTGAGCAGAAACTCCCGGATGTGCCTAGAACACAGCCATACCAAGTAGAATGTTACAAATTAACCTGTATTTAATCCATTAAATCTGTCAAAATAAAAAAATTTAACAGCCTATTTCTTGGTCCAGCCTTTGACGAGTTTAGCAGTGGTGAAAAAATCCAGCCTAACTAAAAGACTTGCAAGAAGCCACATCAGACATAGCTGTGAAATGCTCCCTGTATGAACACACTCAGAGATCTCTCTGCTTCCACCTCTCACTGTTCACACCAACAGGTGATGAGCCAATTCCTTTACACAGACTGCCTAACAAACTTGTTTACAAAGACAGAACTGAAGGCATATAGGAATATCATGGAAGAGGTTTTGTTATCTTCTCTACACAGTAGAAGTAATTTTTTGGTTTTGGATGGTTCCATCCTGTTAAGGATTTCTTCCCTTTGACATGTACTAGAAAAAGTACTCTCCAACATTCATCAAAAACTCCCTGGCACTTTGCAGCTTGGCATGCAGCTGAGTCCAACTGCTGCTAATGTAAACTCCATCTCAGTGTTGAAGCTGTTCATCTCTCCTTCTCACAGCTATGGAACTGCAAAAGTTTCTACGTTAATAGTTTCTGCTGATACAACTTTATCCAGGAGACCAAGGGTCAAAAGATGACCCTTTCCCAACATTAATTCTTATTACTCCTTAGACATATTTATTCTTCCATTCACCTGGATGCCATGCAGAAGTTGAGATGTTACACATGCAAGGAAAGGTAAAGCAGGAATTGAATAAAACCCTAGCCTTTATTATTAAACATCAGAACAAGCTATCTAGAGACACAGTGGATGGTTCCATGGCTTGAACTGTATCAGTAAGACAAAAAGTAGTGAAGATCTCAAGTACATTTTATGAAAGTCGTTTGTTTACATATGTTCCTTTCCCAACTTTAAAATCCAAGAAATGAAACAGTGGAGAAAACTTGATCAAGGAAACAGTTAATGAAAGCAAAAACCTCAACAAGCAAAATACAGAGCTAATAACACTGAGAAGGCACAATTTTAGTTCTTCTAAGACCTTCTGCCAGTATTTCATGAACAGAAATGGTGATGGAAACATTAATTGGAAAAATCACAGTTTGGAATAAAAAACAGAAGCAAGAGAGCTTCAGTGGAACAGAGAGCCGTGCAACAATCAGTGATCGCTAACGAGACTGAGCAGAGTGAAAAGAAGTGAACAATTCCAACTGCATAGCAGGAGTATGGGGCAGCTCTAAAGGCTTATGCTACAACGTAAAGTGAGAAACCCTGGCAACAGTGAATTCATGACAAAAGGATATGCCTCCCTTGAAAAAGAACCATTCCAGGAGCTGACAGAGTGCTAACAAAGGAACTGGCACTGGTGAAGCTACAGAGCTACTCAGCAACCTCTAAGGACTAACCAGAAGGACAGAATTAAAAATCCTGCATGGGAAGAACGGCAGCTGCAAGATGGTCCACTTGAACCAGTTTCCAAACTAACACCTTCCCAAGTCCATTAGCATTGTAAGATTATTATGGGTTATCCTTACTACTCTCTTGCTTTTTCAAATGCAAAGGTGCCAAAATTAGTAAAAGAGCCTGAAACTCTCTTGCATTCAGTCAGTCTGCAAACGATTAACTTTACTGAAACTTTGACCTTTTATACTTGTGATATTCTGCTTTCAATTTCACAGAAATAGTTATTCCCTTACAGGAAATCCATCCATTTTAGTCACACCATTCCTTCCTTTTCACAGAATATGTGGAAATCAATGAAAGATGCTTATGGTCTTGTTTCAGATGTCAGGGAAGGGAATAACTTTAGTGTCTCTCTTGCACAGTATATGCTATCCTATCCAATGTAAGTAGTTCCACCTCTCACTTACAAGTACAGGTCATGAGCCAAAATCATGTACCAACATGGAGACAACAGCAGTTCCTACACTTTTCAAAAATCCACCAACAGTAAACAGACCATAACAGGATTTTTTCATGCTTATGAAGGAAAAGTCAAACTTATTACTGCTTGCAGATTCTGCTAAAGCTCCTCTGAGTGGATCGACTCTACCTGCAAGTAGCCAATCAGTCAGGCTGAACCTGGAGAAACTATGAAGACAGTGGCTTGAACATCCAAGTATTAACCTGAGGGAGAAAGGTCAGATTCAGTTGCTTCACCAGAGAAGGATCTCAATGGAATGTGTATTACATGCTCAGATGTAACAGTAAATACAACAACAGGGTGGCTGACAATCTGGGGGGAAAANAAAAAAACCAACAAATCTGGAAAGGGAGTAAAGTATTTCTCAAAGGCATTTATTCTGTGGAAGAACTAACATGTTCCACAGTTAGAACTCAAACTGCTGATAATTAAAGGTAATCTACACTCCAGCACTGGAGGTTTTTAACTTCATGCAATTATTTACTGTGTGCATTTAGAAAGTGTTCACTGTGTTGTGGTAACCTTTCAAATGTATTTGCAATATAAAAAAATCATTCTTGTTTTATGCCTAAAGAGGGCTGTAAATCATCCATGTCACCCCTTGAGGAAATAATCCTTGGCACAGGAGCCCTCCCCAGCAAGCACTGGGTGAGGAAGGCTGGCACTCTGCCACCTTCAAGGGGGATTCTGGCCTGCTGGCAAGATGCATAATAAGAGTGGGAGTGCACTGGGACATTCCTGTGTTCCATAATGGCCCACAGAGGCTCCTGCCAGTAACAACCAAACACAGCCTCAGAAGCTATGCCAGGGGTCAGCTTATCTCCAGGCAACCACAGGATGACAGAATTAACTGCACTTACCCTCTGCCCCTTCTGCAGAGAGATAAGAATCAAAAGGATGATTTACCAGATCCCACTCTTCCCCACCCACAGTCCCTTCCCTACAGATTGTACGATTTGGCTTATTTTCTATTGAGGAAATAGTCAGACTGTTTTATGGGTAACTCGGTATTACACATTCATTCAAACACCAAAATACAAAAAACTCCTATTTGCTGACCACAATTTGCAATATAGCACGTTCAAAGCAGTAAAACCCTTATCATGCCTTTCTAAAGGACTTCCGTATACTAATTCATTTTATTTTCCCAAGTACTACCAGGAAAAAAAAAAAAAAAAAAAAAGGAAAGGGAACTTCCCCAGGGACTAAAGCTATCAGTTGTACATCTTCTCATGTATTTTAAAAGATCTCACAGATGCTCTGCTGTTCACTGTAAGCACAGCTCTGTTGTTTTAGGAATGCAAATCAGCTGCAGAGGCATGTCCTCAAGTCATCCGGATCACATGCAATGTGACATTTATTAAAACACTGCTTTAGGAGAGAGTCGCTATCAGTACATAATGCATAAACAAGAGCACTGCTATTATGTCTTTAAGTACAGCAGCTCATTCAGTGACTAAAAAGAAACAAATCCAACAAAGTGATTAGAATATGATTATTAACATGTCCACACTAAGTTTTCACAGCAAATTAGTGAAGTGGCTTTAGAGACAGACAACTCTACTCTTATCGTGGTTTATCTCATAATAGAATTTCAGATATTCACATTGCTGAGTATGTCAATTTTCATCAAATTATAAAATTAAATTGCAAGAGTTTTAGAGCAGGGGAAAAAAAAAGTAATTAGAATTGGTACCTTCAAAACGAATAGCAATACTTTTTCAGGTAGAATGCACTGGAAAACCAAGCACCTTAAAAGAAAAGAGTAAAATGTCTGCCCTGTACTCCAAAGCTCCTTAGCTATTTAAAATTGCTTGAGATGTTGCAGATTCAGGTCTGGTTGCCTATGCTGAACTGAAAAGTGCAGCTCAAGTCAACTGACAGATACACTGCAAAGCCAAACACAGGGATGAAGGTAGAGGCAGACACACTACAACAAATATTGAATGAAAGAAGGGATGAAGCCTGACTGACATTTCTGAAAAGCAAGCACAAGCCTCATCTGTGAAATTTTTGATTTTGTGTTATGGTTCTATCTATTTTTCCTAAGGTGAAAAAGAGGGAAAGAAGTCTGCACTCCCCTTTTCCTAGCTCAGTCCAGTTCCCTGGTGCCACCAGGTACCAGAGAGGTCCCATTATTCATCTTTTGATGCCTGAGGTGTACTTACACAGCAGAGGGAATGGAAGCAATCCAACTGGTCTTTGTACTTTCTACCAAAAGTCTCATTTTGGTCCTGCTCTTTCGCTGTCAGAAAAATTCTGACTGAAAGTGACCCTCTTCAACCTGTTCACTTTTCTAAGCACTTGCATGTTTGAAAAGGCTGAACCCAGCTCACTGCAGCCTGAAAAACAGACGTGAGGGCTGCTTTTTGGTTTTCAAGTAGTATACCTAAACCATTTTCATTCAGAAAAAGTGATTTTTCAGAAGTTGCTTTTAATAATCTGAAATTGAAACAGGTAAAAACAAACTCAGTTCAGGTTATATTTAGTGTTGTTCAATACCACAAAACAGAACAGAGAAGATCTTTGCTTTTCTCTTCATCTGTCTCTTGATAACTGTGATTCAGTAACTCCTTTTAGGGTTGCAGTCCTTGCACAAGCATCTGCTGCTACTGCCTGAATAGCAAAATTGTTTGTATTAAGAATGTAAGAATCAGGCTCTTTATCCTGGTGCATCCAGTACATCGTACCACGCAATAGTTGGCTGCTCTAAGAGTCTATTATATTTTGATGGAAAATTCAGAGCAAAAAAGTATTTTATATGTACTGCCAGAATTAAAGGAACTATTCTGCCACTGCTAAAGGCACAATAAACTGTTTTTCTCATTAAGAAAGGAGGAAAACTCTCGACATTCCTCGCTCAGGAAAGACTTATATCTACAAAGTCTGAACATTTTTCCACGCTTTTGAAAAGAAATCCAATGCTGCTTTAACATCACTAAGAACTCCTCGGAGGAGGAAAAAGACTCAGCCCGGACAAAGTTTTTGTACGTAGACAAAAATTACGTACGTTTCCGGCAGTCCCCATTTCTTCCACTTAGAAAAAAACCCCACCTCGACACACAAAAAACCAGAAGCCTCCCTCGGCAGAGAAGCGGCTGCACAAAGCGCTGCCTCCTGGCCTCGGATCCCCTTCATCAGCGCTCGCACAAAACTCTCGTACCGACAGAACTTGTTTGCAAACCTTCTCAGTTTCTCGGCAGGCTCCCAGCGTCGCTACACCGCCACAAAATGCACAACTCCCACCCCCGCCGCATTTCTGGAGCGCTCCAAGCAGGACCAGGAGCAGCACCAGGG
This sequence comes from Formicarius rufipectus, assembly GCA_013399695.1. Taxonomy (NCBI): domain Eukaryota; kingdom Metazoa; phylum Chordata; class Aves; order Passeriformes; family Formicariidae; genus Formicarius; species Formicarius rufipectus. The sequence continues at coordinate 186,758 of VXAU01006055.1, forward strand.
CCGTGGGCTCCGGGGACGCTCCCCGAACCCGGCTCGCTTCGCTCCCACCGTCCCCCCTCCGTGGTCCTGCCAAATCCAAGGGGAACACCCCAGGAAACGACTTTCCAGGCGCTGGAAAACGCAGAGAACCGAGGGAGCGGCGGGACCCTCGAACCTACCGATGGAAGCCATGGTGACAGCGGCCGCCCCGCCGGGCACGGGCGACACGAAGCGCTGCGTGCAGGTATCACCGCAGGGGCTCGGGAAAAGCCATTTCCCGCATCTGCCAGCACCCTCCGCTCTGCCCCGCCTGCTGGAATTTCACCGCAGAGAGCGTCTGCAGCGAGACAGACCCGGCTTTCCGCGGCTCACGGCAGCCACCCGGATGGGAACAGCCGGACTCCGCTTCACCCAGGAGGAAATTAAGCGTCCGATTGTTGCAGAGTTAGGTTTGCCGCTCGCCCCGCAGCTCGGCAGCCCATTCAGTGTGTGCTTGACCCCCTGGCTCCGCCTCCTTTGGATGCGAGTTCTTCCCCCGCCCCTTCCCCGCGCAGCGCCGCGCCCAGCGCGTCTCGACTGGCGCTGGTTTGGGCAGGCAATGTTGGCTGGTTCGGTTTGGGGTTTGGTGTTAGGTTTTGGTGGTGTTCTTCCCCCACCCCTTCATTTGACCTCACGGATGTGTTTCTTCCAGAGAGATGCAGGACGCGGAACAGAGCACTGAAAGATCAGTGCTTTTTCATGTGGACCAAAGCCCAGCTGCCCTATTATACCAAACTGGCTCAACACTCTAGGATAAATTTAGCATCCAGAGCTCTGAATAAAGTTTGACTTGCTTCCCAAGATCTGTTTCACAAAACACCACGTGTAACCTTTACTGTGTTGCCTTCAACATACCCCATCATTGTTCTGAGCAGCTTTTATTTATGGGTCAGGAAGATGAGTGGAAACACTGCACAGCTCCACATGAGCTGCACATTTCCTCCTTAGATTGTTCTTCAGTGCCCCAGTGCACCGGATTTTCTGAAAGGGTGACTGTAGGAAATTACTAGGTATAGACAGAGACAAATATGACCATTTAAAACTTTCCCATAGTGAATTAGTCTACTGCTTTCAAATTTCTACCAGCACCGTATTTTGAATGTGTGTATTAAACCCTTTGATAATTTTAAAATACACAAGTTGGCTTGATTATAGAAATGAGTACTGATAAACCAATTAGAATTTTGCATTCTTCCACAGACCAAAATGCAAATCAAACTATCCCTTTATAAGAATATTCATTTCTTCTGCTGTTTTTCTTCATACCAGTTACTCCTATTAAACCTATTTCATAATGATTGTACTGGGAGGCCCAAATAGCACAGGTTAGTTGTGATAGATACCATACAATGAGGTAAAGAGAAGAAAAAGTCCTTGCCCCAGGGGCAGAACTAGTTATTAATGCAGAAGGTCCAGAACGGCCTTCAGTTGCTTTGATTAATTTATTATACAACTACACTTTGATGCTTCCTGGCAGAGACAGAGGCAGTCAAACACAGTCTTCAAACTCCTATAAACAATAATCATTAGAGAAAATTGCTCTCCATAGAAAGCGTTCCTGGCTCTGCATAAAAACCACTGTAATTACAGGAACCTTTGGATATCTCATTTCCTTCCTGGTTTTCAAGCCTTGGAAGCTTTGCTTGTTTGACCATTTACACTTGCTGAATTAGAAGAGAATGAAGACACATTTAACAAAGAAGGTATCAGTGGTCTGACATACCATATGAGGGCAGCTGCAGTAAGCAAGAAAACATTACTTTCCAAAGTAATGTAGGGATGTAATGTAAGTAGAAATCACATAATTAAAATGATTAATACACTTGAGTTTTGTCAACATGTATCAAATGCACCCTTTCAGAGTTTTTTGCACGGTTCCTTCTAACAGAATCAGACGTTTATACTTAGGGGACTGTTCATCAAGGATATCTCTGACATGGACAATCAAACAAAACAGACAGACAAACAAAAGGCACATAACAGAATATCTCACCTTTTGTTTGTCCTTCTGTCACAAATTCAAAGTTTCAACCAGATGAGATGAACACCAGGGAAGAAAAAAAACATTATCTAACACTCTAAAGCCAGGAGATAAAAAGGGCAAGGCTGATTGTATACAAAAGCATAGCAGTGTTAGGAAGTGAACAGCAGTTTTGGATGTCTCAGGTGAGGAACTGGTTTGGTTTAGGTGAGCACAGTTTGTAAGATAATGCCATCTCAAAAGGAGAAGGTGTCTGTTATTTGGCAAGGAAAATTGTTTTCATGGATGTTCCAGGCACAGCACAGCAACAAGGATCAGTTCCTCCAGCCTTTTGTCAGGTGGTAGTATTTACTCACATAGCAAGGCCTATGTACAGTTCTCCCAGATGAAGTGCACAAGATTCCCGGTTTCATCAGAACCCATCACACTGCAAGATCTATCCAAAGTAGCTTAAAATACTGGGCTTGGATTATAACACACACCTTTCTCCAACAGGAACTCCTGTAGGAGGGTGGTCCTCATGCAAATTCAGAAAACTCCACAATTTATGAAGGAATGGCATGCATTTCCCTGCTGCTCCCAAGATTGAGTGAAGTGTGGGAGTCAATGTCAGGAGGTTGCGCATTTCAGATTTCGTGTACAAGGTGCCTGACTGTAAGTGGCCTTGTGAAATAACATGCCTAACTCAGGCGTGGAAAAAACCAGATTAGTTTTCTCCTCCTCTGCAAGAGGGAAAAAACATGAAGAGAATTAACATGGGGGAGAACAGCATCTTAAAAAACATAGAGCAATATGACCTTTGGACTATAAACAATCAAGTGCAACTGATGGTGTATTTCCTCTCTGTCTCCACTCAACACTGGCAAGTCTGTAATTCCAAAACTGCAGAACATCTTTGACTTGGGAATGTAGTAGACAGACCTTCCCAGACACTCAAAGACATGGTCACTTGAAAACTTTAACATTTTTTTAAAAAGTATGCTCAAGCTGTACTTCAGTTTTTTTACTTTCTTCTTGAGCCTTCCCTCAAACTAACATGGATTACTCTGGCACATCACAGTCATGGAGGACAACATCACAGAGTAGGTGGTTTCACCTTCGAACAGTTGAAAAAAATTCATGGCAAGAGAGACAGTCTTTCCCATTGTTTTTTGTTAATTTAACCTCTTCCTAACAGAGTGACTAGTGACACCTTAAAAATGCACACTACACATATGCACTGCTAACAAGCATAGTCATGTATGTGTAAAAACAAACTAAATCTGCCAGACTGCCTGCTCATTCAATCCTGTAGTATTGTTAAACTGTTGACAAATTTCTGCTGGTGCTTCTCTCTTGCATCTTCAGAAGAAGCAAAAATTAGTGGCTGACTTCTCAGCTTCAGATTCTTCTGGGTTTTATATATGTGTAAGATACTATTTCTCTGTATTTCAGTGAACACATTCACAGAGTGATTTGTCAAATGTCATATTTCTGTGGGGAAATGCATGACTTTGTCTATTGAAAGGGAAAAAAAGAGAAAGCAAACTCTCTAAAACTCAGTGCTTTAGCAATCTCTCAAGTAATCAATTTTTCAGTGGTTCTTAGTGAGGGGAAAAAAGGGGGAAAAAACTGAACCAAACCAAATCATCACCACTACCCACCAGTGTATTATCAGAGTGTATTCCAAACTTAACTGAAGAGGCACATCTGCTTTGAGACGGTGATCAAGTTACAACACTGATTGTATAAACACATTTTTCCCATGTAATATTTGATTATACAAACATTTTTGGCATTTATAACTTCAGAATTACAGAGTTTATTTTACTGCCTGAATTTTAGAATTTTTGAACTCCTACAGATACCACTGAACCTAAAAAAAACCCCTGAGTTCAGCACTCTTGGAAGTGCCATCATCTTTTCAGCTAATAGGTGCATATTCCAAGTACAGCCTTATTATCTTAGGATGGCAAGTACAAAAAACAAAACAAACAAAAA